>CM055072.1:31866862-31916740 GCA_029204045.2 Tillandsia leiboldiana | reverse complement strand
GAGGAGGTACTGAACCGTCGCACAGTCAAGAGGGTAGGAGAATAATGGAAGAAGTGTTGCTGAAGTGGGTTAATCTACCCGAGGAAGCCGCTACGTGGAGGATTATTAAACGATTTGCAAGCTAATTTCCGGATTTACTCCCGGGACAGGTCGTTGCTCAAGAGGAGTGGATTGTAAGACCTGCGAATAAGAGCTCGGTCAGTGGTGAAGGTGGCAGTCCAGTGTCACACCCCGGAGGTTCTAAATAAGCGAAAAGTATATACTTTTTTTTTTTTTTTTAAAACAACTCGCTACCGGTGCGCGCAAAGACCCGCCACATATACAATTCACACCCGAATGGACGGAGTCTCCTTTGTATAACACGGCGTCACGTCACAATACATACTTTAACCACACTCACGTTGAGAGACAAAGAGGGATTACGATTTATCACAACTACTAACATTAACACAAGTTGGAACGAGGATAAAGCCACAATTTTGCCAAATCGGTGTCAAAACTAACTAACCAAATAACCAGATAATCGAAAGTAAAAAGGAATTGTCCTAGCCCCAAACGGGCTAGAACCCTCTATTCGCAGCCTCACCGTCGTCCCGGTCCTACCCTCGACTGAACCTTTCACAGTGTGGGAAGTCATGACAAAGAGTAGATGTAAACAAGTACACTGTGGAAACACTAAAAAAAGCAAACCGATAGACCAGAGCATCCAACTTTCCCTCTGAATCCCCCGCACCCCCTGTAAATCGAAAAAAAGCACATGCCAAAATGTTTAAAGACCTCGTGGTGGCCCTGGTTCCCATGCAGCGTTCTTCGATGAATCCACTGTTGAGCACCCAGTTGGTGTATCTGGCCCATGGTGCATCAATGGGATGCCACAGATGGACCCGTGTGTTATTATTAGCTGTGTAGGCCTTCGGCTGAGTTTGCCGAAATTTCGGAAAAGAATTAGGCCCAATAGAGGTCGAAAATGGATTCAGCACGGAAAAACGTCTTGAAAAGGCTATTTGCTTTTAATTCTGAGTCCGGATGCCAAAAAAAAACGGACTCCCGGAAGTTTTTCCTCGCGCATTTCGGTGCATGGGAACAGCCGTGGACCAGCCCCTGCCACTTGGCAGCTTCTGATTGGGCGGCGCATACCGCTCGGTGGTCCACAGAGCTTGGGCGCTGGTGCATGGACCGGCGCCTGGACACGTGGCGGCTGCCCATTGGCGGCTCACGCGGCTTGTCCACGGGGCGCGCGGTTGGTGCAGTGGACCGGGCGGGCCACGTGGCTCTTCTGGTTGGTCGGTCCATACGCACCTGCGTATGCGACGCGGCACAGTGCCACGTGGCGACGGACGCGGTTTGGCGGGTCAACGCACGCGCGACAGCGCGTGGAACGCGCCGGGCGCGGCGCACGATGGACCCGCCGGGCCACGTGTCTCCCGCTGGTTGGCGGGCGCAGCGACCCGGGTCGGCCGCCGTGAACAGCGGCCCTTGGTCGCCGCCGTGGACCTCGCTACACTTGGCGCGCCATGATTGGTGGGCGCATGTGCGCCGGCCTGGGAGCGCAGGGCCGGACACAAGGGCGGCCATCGGTGGCCCCCGCCCGCTGTCCCCTGTTCGTGGGGACACGTGGCGGCACGGATCAATCCGGGCGCGCACAGTGTTGGGCCGGGCCCAACACTGTAGGCGCCCGAATGTTCCGGGCGCCCGAAAAGTTGGGCCCGAAAGCCCCTTTGACTTGTCCTTTTGGGGCTGATTTCGGTTGAGGCCTATAAAATGCCCCTTGGGCTCGTTTTTGAAGCTTTTCCCCGAGAGTTTAGCCCCTGAGCCCTTTACCAATTTTCTTTCTCTCCCTCTTGTGCATCTTCCGGCGAAGGTTCAGAATTTTTGGATGCCGCGACGACGGCGACTTGTGCATCGGGGTGCGGAGCGACGATCTACTGTTGGAGGCCCATTTTCGTCGCAGTTTAGTCTGGGAGGTCTACCGGGCTACCCCGACGTTATTTTGGACGATTTCTGCGGTGACAGTTTCGTAAGAGGTAAATCTACATTTTCCATGTTGGCACTTTTTCTGGATCCGAGCTTTTCTTGGGTTTCTGGGTACATTTTTTAACCCCCTTTTCGACTGTTGGTTGATTTGGACAGCCCTACTTGTCGGATTTTTATCTCCTCATCCGGACATCGAATTCGACTTTCAGGACTCTATCGACATCCACTCTTCGCGAGGATTGCCGTCATATTTTTATTGGAATTTTTGGAGGAAGTTTTTCAGGTGAAAATTTCGTGTGAATGGGACTGTTCACCACAGATTTTTGGGATTTTGGATTTTGTGTGGATTAAAGTGTAATTTTGGTGTATGTTTGTACCCAGGAGGTTGTGAGCACTTCTACCGTGTTTTTGGATTGGTGGGATCTGTGATTTGTCTGTTTTGGGCTTTCTCAGCTGTACGATTCCGGGCAGTTAGCACTTTCAGGTGGGTGACCTTGCTTCCAAGAACTCTGGACTGTGTACTAATTCTATGTGTGTAGGATCATGCATGTTAGAAATTGGAGTATTAGCATGTGTAAAACTGTATGTTGTATCTTGTATATCTTGATGAATCTTTTGATTCCTACTCTATGTTAAGTAATGAAATCTTGGAATTTGACCTAGCCCCCCTGTCATATATCATGTTCAGCAGTCTGTAGAAAAACTCCAACTTGGGCTAGGTTTTTACTGCTCTAGACATTCCACATCACGATACTTCATTTCACTTTGGACTTAGCTTTTCCTCGCCCGGTTGTGGGCCGAGAGGTCGGGTGGTTGTGGGATGCATTTGCACTCGTGTCTGGGGACCGAGTGGAGTGATAGCAGTCTGTAGATTTGATTTCTTTGGGAGAGTGATAGTGATGGTAGATCTGGGTTCTTGAAACTGTCAGAGAGACAGTGAGTTCAGCTGTGTAGATTCCAGCAGCCAGTGAGTGATGTCAGTGATTTGTTTGGGTAGTCGATCTTGTTGATCGAGGATTGGATCATAGCCTGCATGAGCCACATTTGAGCTTTACAGAGATACTTTTACAGAGATTCTTATGGGTTACTTTGACTCGAGCGGGTCGCTCCCCTCGAGTGCAACTCCGGAGTAGGCGACCGGGTTGTTGTACCCGCGTGAGTTTGAGATGTTCTTTCGTGACTTGTTGTTGCATTTGTCCCCTGGCTGTGCTTTGTTGGCAGCCATGGACGCCCTACGTAAGTCCGCTCCTCCGGGACGTAACGGCAGTAGGTTTGGGCAGTTTGACTGGACCCGATGTGGCAGTCAGTTTTGATTGGGTGATCAGGAGGAAGTTAGTTTGTGGCATTATGTTCTTCTGTTCCACTGTTGAGCATCTAGATAGAGGCATAGTAGCTGTAGAGTTACTTTCCCCAGCTTTCCTTACAGCACTGCATATGTTACTTTATGCCTCTGTAGACTTAGTGGGCAGACCGTCGGGCTTGTTGGCGGCACCCACTGAGAACTACTGTGGGATGTAGTTCTCACACCCGTCGTGGTGTTTCTCCCCAGGGACTTCTGCTCCGTTCCTGCAGCTCCTGTTGCTGATCCAGCTCCTTCTGACCGAGGTAAGGGAGTCGCGAGATAGATCCCCTCCTGTCATTTTCAGTGTGTGAGTAGATGTACCCCTGTACTATTTTGGGTGTGTTATGCCGGTGACTTTTGTAGTGAGGTTTTGAGTTGTACCTTCCTTTCCTGCTTTTCTGAGAGACTCCTGTATTCTGGTGAGGTTGGTCTGTATATTTGTGAGATGTAGTTTTATTTTATGTATATTATTCCCAGCTTTTCTCTTTCGCTCTGATATCTGCTAGTGTAGAGTTTCCTTCTTGCAGGTTAGTCACTACGCCTATACGGGGCTTCCCGTATGGGCGGCGGATCTGTTGGCGAGCCGGGGCGCAGTATCGCCCCGGGGCGTGACAGATTAGAGTGGTATCAGAGCCTAGGATTAGGTCTTGGAGGACTTAGGAACCCTAGGCTTGTGGTTGAACCCTAGGATGACTCGCGTGAGAGTCGTGATTTTAGCGAGAGTCCTGATTGGATTTTGTAACTCTCCCGAGCGTTTCGGGTGAGCGATTGACATGTCTTCCTTCGGTGACACTATGTTGGCTGCAGACAACAAGTACTTCGGGAAGGGGGACATGCCTTCTGACTTTCGCTAGATTGGGTCGAGAGATGATTTGGGTTCTGACTGTTTGCCTTGTCCCTCAGGTGGGGATGCTCCTCGACGCTCGATGGTGACGCGTTCGCAGCACTTCGTCCTCTGAGCCCGAGCAGGAGGACTCGGGGCAGGGACAGCAGAGCGAGGTTTTGGAGCTCCGTGCCCAGATGGCACAGTTGGCTGAGGGCGTCTCGACGCAGGAGGAGGCTGTGAGTCGGTTGACGCTCTTGTTGGAGCAGAGAGCGCAGCCGGCGGTAGTACCACCCTGAGAGTTCACCGGTGCCTTCTTCCCCTAGTTGTGGCACCCTCGGGTTGTGCAGCCTGCACCAGCAGGTTCCAGCTGAGCCAGTTTCCAGTAGGCCACCGTCCTGGGACGAGGGATCTTTGACTTTGGCAGAGCAGCAGGTTTGGTGGGTCTTTTGTTGAGGTTTCGCAAGTTTGATCCACCCCGCTTTTCGGGAATGAGTGCTGAGCCGTGGGCGGCTGAGTCTTGGGTTACGGCCATGGAGCGCCATTCGAGAGCCTTTTTATTGATGAGAGGTTTCGTGTTGTTGTTGGCTACTCATTTTCTGGAGAGCAACGCCGAGGCATGGTGGCGGCGTGTGGCGACCCGCGGGTCCGCCTGGGACCCAGTTTATCTCTTGGGCAGAGTTTCGCGGTATGCTTCTTGGGGCCTTCTTTCCCGAGAGTGTTCGACATCGTTTGGAGGAGCAGCTGAGGAATCTCCGCCAGGGAGATAGGCCCGTACACGCGTACATAGCCGATTTCAATCGGCTGTTAGCTTGTATGCCCCACGTGGCCAGAGATGAGACCCACCGGATCTACATGTTCGAGAGAGGGTTGCGTCGGGACATTTATCAATTGGTCCGCTCCCCTCAGATTACAGACTTTGGAGGCCTCGATGGAGCAGGCACTGTATGTGGAGAGTGGTGAGTCGTGATGGCAGAGGTGGCTCCAGCCCCCGTAGTGACTCCTGGGGCAAAGCGCCCGGCGCTGTTGTGAGGAGGGGGCAGTCGAGTAGACAGGGACCCCGAGACCTCCCCGTTTCCACTCTCAGGGACGGGGGTATCAGGGGCGGCAGAGATCTGGGGCATCTCGTCAGTCCCAGCAGCAGCAGCAGCAGCAGCAGCGTCGACCACCTCGACAGCAGCAGTCTTCGCAGCAGCAGCACACTTCGCGGCAGCCGCGCCCTGATCGTTGTGTCATTTGTGGAGGACCGCACCCACCGGCCCAGTGCCCGCAGAGTCAGGGCCGCTGCTTCAGTTGCGGGCAGACCGGTCACTTCGCGAGGGCGTGCCCCAGGGCAGGTTACCAGCTCCTTCATCAGCTTCTGCATCCTTCATTCCTCGTCAGTCAGCAGGACCTTCGCGGCCTCCGGTATGCCAGACTTTGCTTCATCGTCCTCGCGACAGCCAGAGCGACATCCCCCGGCGCCGAGCGGTCGAGTCTATGCCGCTCAGGTAGAGGATGCTACAGCAGCAGAGCATGTCGTCGCAGGTATTATTTTGATTTCTGCAGTTCGTACTCGTACTCTCTTTGATACCGGTGCATCGCACTCTTTTATCAGTAGAGCATTTGCATCCCTTCATGGTATAGAGGTAGTTTCTTTATCGCATGCATTAGAGGTTCAGATACCAGATCATGTCTTGCATGTCGAGGAGTATTGTAGGGATTGCCCTGTGCAGTTGGGATCCTGATTTGCCAGGCAGCCTTGCTTGTTTTGCGGCAGCTCCAGGATTTCGACGTCGTGCTCGGCATGGATTGGTTGTCGAGGTACTTTGCTATTATAGACTGCAGAGAGAGGACGGTGACCCTCCGCGAGCCTGGACAGGAGGAGTTTCGTTTTCAGAGGCTGCCAGAGCACCTTCTTCGCGATGACTGTTTCTTCGGCGAGGGCTAGGCGGATGATTAGTAGAGGCTGCACCGCTTTCTTAGCGACGATTGTGGAGGGTGCCTACAGCGGCACTAGGACTCGAGGATATTCCTGTTGTCCGCGAGTTCCCAGATGTGTTTCCCCCTGAGTTGACGACTAGTGCCGCTGGAGAGGGAGGTGGAGTTTGTGATTGATGTGGTACCGGAACCGCACCAATCTCAAAGGCGCCTTATAGGATGGCACCTGCCGAGTTGAGGGAGTTGAAGGCCCAGCTTCAGGATCTTATGGATAAAGGCTTTGTCAAGGCCTAGTGTTTCTCCGTGGGGAGCGCCAGTTTATTTGTGAAGAAGAAGGATGGGTCGCTTCGTTTGTGTGTGGATTATCGGGAGTTGAATAAAGTGACCATCCGGAACAAGTACCCTTTTCCACGGATAGATGATTTATTTGATCAGTTGCAGGGAGCCACAGTGTTTGCGAAGATGGATCTTCAGTCAGGGTTACCACCAGTTGAGGGTGAGGGCCGAGGATATCCCTAAGGACCGGCTTTTCGATCCCGGTATGGCATTATGAGTTTACGGTTATGCCGTTTGGCTTGACTAATGCCCCAGCTGCATTCATGGATTGGATGAACCGGGTATTTCAGCCGTACTTGGACTTGTTTGTGGTTGTGTTCATGATGACATCTTGATCTACTCCCGGACGATGTGATCATGAGGAGCACTTGAGGATAGTGGCTGCAGCTTCTACGTGAGAAGAAGCTGTATGCCAAGCTTAAGAAGTGCGAGTTTTGGCTTCGGGAGGTTGCATTTTTGGGCCACTTGGTATCAGCCGCAGGGTGGCAGTGACCCGACGAAGATTGATACAGTTCGGATTGGCCGAGACCGACGACGGTGACGGAGGTCCGGAGCTTTCTGGGCTTGGCAGGCTACTACCGTCGGTTTGTAGAGGGCTTTGCGAAGCTCTCTACTCCCCTGACCTGTTTGACTAGAAGGGATGAGGTTCATTTGGACTGAGCAGTGTCAGCGGAGTTTTGAGGAGCTGAAGAGGAGACTGATTTCAGCACCAGTTCTTACACTGCCATTGATGGGTGATGGCTACGTGATTTATAGTGACGCCTCTCACAGCGGATTGGGATGTGTTTTGATGCAGCATGGGAGGGTAATTGCTTATGCTTCACGGCAATTAAAGGATTATGAGAAGAATTACCCTACTCATGATTTAGAGCTGGCAGCTGTGGTGTTTGCATTGAAGCTGTGGCGGCATTACCTCTACGGTGAGCATTGTGAGATCTACACGGATCATAAGAGCTTAAAGTATCTGTTTACTCAAAAGGAGCTGAACCTGAGGCAACGCCGGTGGTTGGAGTTACTAAAGGATTACGATGTAAGTATCCTTTATCATCCCGGCAAGGCCAATGTGGTAGCAGATGCTTTGAGTCGGAGGTCAGTGCAGAGCTTGAGCATGTTGGTCACACAGCAGGCCCCGCTGATTGAGCAGTTGAGGCGACTCCAGATTGAGGTTGTATCCCCTGGGGTCTCTGCTAGACTGATGTCTATGGTCTTGCAGCCCACTCTGTTGGACAGGATTAGGGAGACGCAGAGTGAGGACCCCCACTTGGAAAGGATTAGATCACAGATTCAGGCAGATCTTATAGGGAATTTTACAGTGGATAGCTCGGGAGTACTGCGGTACAGGGACCGAGTGTGTGTGCCTTCGGATTCAGAGATCAGAGACCATATTTTGGGAGAGGCTCATTATACACCTTATACCATTCATCCTGGTGGTACTAAGATGTATAAGGACCTCAAGGCACATTTTGGTGGTCCGGAATGAAGCGGGACGTTGGAAGATTTGTGGCTCACTGTTTAACTTGCCAGCAAGTGAAAGCAGAGCACCGGGTTCCTGCTGGCAAGTTACAAAGTCTTCCAATTCCCGAGTGGAAATGGGACCACATCACCATGGACTTTGTTACAGGGCTGCCGAGAGCGCAGAGTGGAGCCGACGCGATTTGGGTTATTGTTGATAGACTCACCAAATCTGCACATTTCTTGCCTGTTCAGATGACTTGGTCATTGGAGCGTCTGGCACAGTTGTATTTGGACGAGATAGTGAGGCTGCACGGGGTACCTGCGTTGATTGTTTCTGATCGGGATCCGAGGTTTGTGTCACGATTCTGGGGGAGTTTACAGTCAGCTTTAGGGACCCAGCTCAGATTCAGCACTGCATTCCACCCACAGACTGATGGCCAATCTGAGCGCACTATACAGACCCTCGAGGATATGCTGAGAGCGTGCGTTATGGATTTTGGAGGGGGGTGGTACCGACACTTATCTTTGGTTGAGTTTGCGTACAACAACAGCTATCAGGCGAGCATCCAGATGGCTCCGTTTGAGGCGTTGTATGGACGCAAGTGTCGGTCACCCTTGTATTGGAGTGATGTGGGTGAGAGGAGGACTTTGGGACCAGATCTTCTTTTGGAGGCTGAGGAGAAAGTCAGAGTTATTCGTCGACACCTTGAGGTGGCCCAGAGTCGTCAGAAGAGTTATGCAGATACTCGACGGCGAGACCTAGAGTTTCAGATTGGTGACCATGTATTCTTAAAGGTCTCGCCTTCGAAAGGGGTCCGGAGATTTGGAGTGCGTGGGAAGCTTAGTCCCCGTTTTGTTGGACCCTTTGAGGTACTTGAGAGGGTAGGCCCTGTGGCTTATAGAGTTGCTCTTCCTCCACGTTTGGCCGGTGTACACGATGTTTTTCATGTCTCAGCCCTGAGGAGATATGTCTTTGATCCATCGCATGTGGTTGACTTCACTCCCTTGGAGATCGGTGAGGACCTGGTTTACGAGGAGCGGCCGTTGCGGATTCTTGCTCGTGAGGTGAGGGAATTGCGCAACCGGACCATTCCGTATGTGAAGATCTTATGGAGCAATCATGAAGAGCGAGAGGCTACTTGGGAGCTAGAGACAGAGATGAGATCTGCTTACCCTTTTCTGTTCGAGACTACTGGTTGAGGTACGCCTGTTCTACCTTACTTTGTTTCGAGGACGAAACATCCTTTTAGTGGGGGAGGATGTAGTGGCCCTGGTTCCCATGCAGCGTTCTTCCGATGAATCCACTGTTGGAGCACCCAGTGTTGGTGTATCTGGCCCATGGTGCATCAATGGGATGCCACAGATGGACCCTGTGTGTTATTATTAGCTGTGTAGGCCTTCGGCTGAGTTTGCCGAAATTTCGGAAAAGAATTAGGCCCAATAGAGGTCGAAAATGGATTCAGCACGGAAAAACGCTTGAAAACGGCTATTTGCTTGTTAAATTCTGAGTCCGGATGCCCAAAAACGGACTCCCGGAAGTTTTTCGCGCATTTCGGTGCATGGGAACAGCCGTGGACCAGCCCCTGCCACGTGGCAGCTTCTGATTGGGCCGGTGCATACCGCTCGGTCCACAGAGCTTGGGCGCTGGTGCATGGACCGGCGCCTGGACACGTGGCGGCTGCCCATTGGCGGGCTCACGCGGCTTGGTCCACGGGGGCGCGCGGTTGGTGCAGTGGACCGGGGCGGGCCACGTGGCTTCTTCTGGTTGGTCGGTCCATACGCACCTGGCGTATGCGACGCGGCACAGTGCCACGTGGCAGACGCCGGTTGGCGGGTCAACGCACGCGCGACAGCGCGTGGACCGCGCCGGGCGCGGCGCACGATGGACCCGCCGGGCCACGTGTCGCCCGCTGGTTGGCGGGCGCAGCGACCCGGGTGGGCCGCCGTGAACCGCGGCCCGTGGTCGCCGCCGTGGACCTCGCTACACGTGGCGCGCCATGATTGGTGGGCGCATGTGCGCCGGGCGCGGGGGAGCGCGGGGCCGGACACGTGGCGGCCATCGGGTGGCCCCGCACCGCTGTCCCCTGTTCGGGGGGACACGTGGCGGCACCGGATCAATCCAGGTGCGCACAGTGTTGGGCCGGGCCCAACACTGTAGGCGCCCGAATGTTCCGGGCGCCCGAAAGTTGGGCCCGAAAGCCCCTTTGACTTGTCTTTTGGGCTGATTTCGGGTGAGGCCTATAAATAGGCCCCTTGGGGCTCGTTTTTGAAGCTTTTCTCGAGAGTTTTAGCCCCTGAGCCCTTTACCAATTTTCTTTCTCTCCCTCTTGTGCATCTTCCGACGAAGGTTCAGAATTTTTGGAGGCCGCGACGACGGCGACTTCTGCATCGGGGTGCGGAGGGCCGATCTACTGTTGGAGGCCCATTTTCGTCGCAGTTTAGTCTGGGAGGTATACCGGGCTACCCCGACGTTATTTTTGGACGATTTCTGCGGTGACGGTTTCGTAAGAGGTAAATCTACATTTTCCATGTTGGACACTTTTTCTGGATCCGAGCTTTTCTTGGGGTTCTGGGTACATTTTTAACCCCCTTTGCGACTGTTGGTTGATTTGGACAGCACCTACTTGTCGGATTTTTATCTCCTCATCCGGACATCGGAATTCGACGTTTCAGGACTCTATCGACATTTACTCTTCGCGAGGATCGCCGTCATATTTTTATTGGAATTTTTGGAGGAAGTTTTTCAGGTGAAAATTTCGTGTGAATGGGACTGTTCACCACAGATTTTGGGATTTTGGATTTTGTGTGGATTAAAGTGTAATTTTGGTGTATGTTTGTACCCAGGAGGTTGTGAGCACTTCTACCGTGTTGTTGAGTTGGTGGGATCTGTGATTTGTCTGTTTTGGGCTTTCTCAGCTGTACGATTCCGGGCAGTTAGCACTTTAAGGTGGGTGACCTTGCTTCCAAGAACTCTGGACTGTGTACTAATTCTATGTGTGTAGGATCATGCATGCTAGAAATTGGAGTATTAGCATGTGTAAAACTGTATGTTGTATCTTGTATATCAGTTGATGAATCTTTTGATTCCTACTCTATGTTAAGTAATGAAATCTTGGAATTTGACCTAGCACCCCTGTCATATGTATCATGTTCAGCCAGTCTGTAGAAAAACTCCAACTTGGGCTAGGTTTTTACTGCTCTAGACATTCCACATCACGATACTTCATTTCACTTTGGACTTAGCTTTTCCTCGCCCGAGTTGTGGGCCGAGAGGTCGGGTGGTTGTGGGATGCATTTGCACTCGTGTCTGGGGACCGAGTGGAGTTGATAGCAGTCTGTAGATTTGATTTCTTTGGGAGAGTGATAGTGATGGTAGATCTGGGTTCTTGGAAACTGTCAGAGAGACAGTGAGTTTCAGCTGTGTAGATTCCAGCCAGTGAGTGAGTCAGTGATTTGTTTGGTAGTCGATCTTGTTGATCGAGGATTGGATCATAGCCTGCATGAGCCACATTTGAGCTTTACAGAGATACTTTACAGAGATTCTTATGGGTTACTTTGACTCGAGCGGGTCGCTCCCCTCGAGTGCCACTCCGGAGTAGGCGAGACCCGGTTGTTGTACCCGCGTGAGTTTGAGATGTTCTTTCGTGACTTGTTGTTGCATTTGTCCCTCTGGCTGTGCTTTTGTTGGCAGCCATGGACGCCCTACGTAAGTCCGCTCCTCCGGGACGTAACGGCAGTAGGTTGGCGCAGGTTTGACTGGACCCGATGTGGCAGTCAGTTTTGATTGGGTGATCAGGGAGGAGAGTTAGTTGTGGCATTATGTTCTTTCTGTTCCACTGTTGAGCATCTAGATAGAGGCATAGTAGCTGTAGAGTTACTTTCCCCAGCTTTCCTTACAGCACTGCATATGTTACTTTATGCCTCTGGTAGACTTAGTGGGCAGACCGTCGGGCTTGTTGGCGGCACCCACTGAGAACTACTGTGGGATGTAGTTCTCACACCCGTCGTGGTGTTTTCTCCCCAGGGACTTCTGCTCCGGTTCCTGCAGCTCCTGTTGCTGATCCAGCTCCTTCTGACCGAGGTAAGGGAGTCGCGAGATAGATCCCCTCCTGTCATTTTCAGTGTGTGAGTAGATGTACCCCTGTACTATTTTGGTGTGTGTTATGTCGAGTGACTTTTGTAGTGAGGTTTTGAGTTGTACCTTCCTTTCCTGCTTTTCTGAGAGACTCCAGTATTCTGGTGAGGTTGGTCTGTATATTTGTGAGATGTAGTTTTATTTTATGTATATTATTCCAGCTTTTCTCTTTCAGCTCTGATATCTGCTAGTGTAGATGCTTCCTTGCAGGTTAGTCGCTACGCCTATACGGGGCTTCCCGTATGGGCGGCGGATCTGTTGGCGAGCCGGGGCGCAGTATCGCCCCGGGGCGTGACACCTCGGGTAAAAGTGAACACTTTGCTCTCACCTTTGTGCTTTAACCCCTCCACGGTACTTGTGCATCACCGTAAGTAACCGCGAGGCATCCCCACCACGACACTTTCACCTTTGTGGGGTACACGGGTCATCGGACCACTTCTCCGGAAAAGTACACCCATGCGGTGGCCAAACCGCCTGTGTACGTGTAAGCAAAACTTGAGCTGAATGACCGCAGTCAATGTGTAACGTAGAGCACCGCGACGCTCAGTCGCAACAGATAGTAATAAAGAGGGATACTCATGCGAAAAGGGATTAGACAATAACAATTAGCACCTCTAATCTACTCTTACATATTACGAGATGAAACCATACTTCAAAACACAACAAAGGCATCCACCTCAAGTCGCGTCAACGGAACGCCTGAAACCATCCTGCGCCCTTGCACGATTCTCGGACCCCTAAAAGTCCCAACAAAGGCGTTAGAAAAGCCAAATTTAGAACCTAGCCCACCCGAGTATTGAATCGGACTAGGAAACGCACGGGTGGACAACGCAGACCTGGCGGCGGGGCTAGACAACCCCCCGCGCGGCGGACGTTGCAAAACAATCCCCCGTGTGGCCGAACTCCCTCGCGCGTCGCCGCTCGCGGACGGCGCCCCGCGCGACGGCAGGCCACGCGGCGCGCGCGCCGACTGCGGGCGGCGCCCCGTGCGGCACCTGCCCGCGCGGGCACCGTCGCCTACGGGCGGCGCCCCGGGCGGCACCTGCTCGCGCGGGAACCGCCGCCTACGGGCGGCGCCCCGCGTGACAGCAGGTCGCGCGGGCGCGCGCGTCACCTGCGAGCGGGGCCCCGCGCGACAGCAAGTCCCGCGAGCGCGCGTCACCTGCGGGCGGCGCCCCGCGAGGCAGCAGGCCACGCGGGCGCGCATCACCTACGGGCGGCGCCCCGCGCAGCAGCAGGTCGCGCGGGTGCGCGTCACCTGCGGGTGGCGCCCCGCGCGACAGCAAGTCGAACCGGCGCGCGTCACCTGCGGGCGGCAGCAGACCGCGCGGGCGCTCGCCGCCTCCGGGCGGCGCCTCTCGCGGCAACAGGCCGCGCGGGCCGCGCGGCGCGGTGTCTGCGGCAATGCCCGCGCGGTTCCGTCCCACGCGGCGGCGGCGGTTCGCCCGGGCGCTGCGGCGCGACGCGACCGCGACGAAACCACGACGCCTACGACAATGACGGAAACATGAAAATTAAAGCCGCATACCTTGATCTACCGGAGAAGACGACCCGATCCCGTTCTTTGCGGTGGTGGGAATCCGGATCCGCCCTCCGATGACAGTGACATCTCATTCCCGGCTTCCTTCACGTTGATCGAAGAAGGTGGAAGATCCGCTCTTTCGATGACGGTGACGTCTCGTTCCCGACTTCCGGCACGTTGATCAAAGGTGGAAGATCCGCTCTCTTTTCTCTCTTTTCTATCTCCGAACTAGGGTTTCGTTTTGGTCTTCGGCATGCACAAGAGGGAAGGGTTTGAGGGGACGATCTTTTAAAACTAGGGTTTTCCTTTCGGTAAACGGGGTATAATTATATCTTATTATTAATTTTTTCTTTTCATATGTACGTATAAAGGAAAAATCCCCATATCCGGTACTCTAAGGATATTCTTAATTTTAGTTACAAGAAATAAAATCACCACCTCCTCGAAAAGCGTGCCAACCCTTAGCACGGATTCCGGTGCACACTATGGATACCGCGACCTTCAAAACCTCCTTCCGGGAGATCCGTAAGTCGGATTTCAGATCCGATCGTAGTGTCGTTCACCGTTTTTCGGGCTCTTTCATAGAAAATAACCCGCATGCACCAACGTTCTACCCAAGAAAACTCGATGAAATTAGCCCCTAACTACCAATTTATCCCGAAAGGGATTAAAGAAATGCAGGATAGGTCGTGACGTTACATCCAGAGAAGTGGATTATAAGAGAAGAGAGTGCCCAGGAAGAGAAGGAAGAGGGATACTTTGCTTAGGTGAACTGTCGTTGGTCTTCCACCTCGTCAACTAGCCGCCATGGAAGGAGCTCGGTGAAGGTAAGTTGAGTGGGTAGCCATGGAGGATGGGGGAGAAGCTCTGTAGCTATGTAGCAGGGAACAATAAAGGGAATAACTTGGTGGGTAGAGAGAAGCGATAGGCCAGCTGTAAGTGGAAGGACCCAGAAGAGTGTAGAAAAATGAGGGTGGATCGGATCCATGAACCTCCGACCCGTTACGCTTGTAACAGCGGAGCCCAAGCCCAGGCGGGGTCGTCCACAAGCCCCCGAAGAGAAGGAGCTTAGCCTCACAGAGAATTAAGCCTAGTAGGTTAATTCTACAAACAGCATGTTACTACACAGCAGTTTCCATAATTGCATCCTAGTTCTTAGAACAGTGCTACAAATAAGTGGAAGTGGCAACTGAAACAGTTATCGATAATACAGTTCAACTCTTCTTCTTATTCTACATCTCCTTCCTCTTCCTCTCTCTCTCCTCTCCCAACTCTCCTTCTCCTCTCCCCAAACTCTTCTTCCCCTCTACCAACCCGACTCCCAATTCCTAAGGTTATTCGAGAATCCATCCTCGAATTGGTCAGCAACTTCATCTGGGGACTCGAATCATCATCGCCGACGACGTCTCAGGCTCTCATCATCGACGATCGTGGCTCCGATTCGAACTCATTTGGCGTAGATCATCACCATCGCCATCCATTATCCAAGATACCCCTACTAGAGAGGTTGCGATTCAGATCCGAGCTTTACACAACACTTCCTTAAATTCCTACCACGAGGGATACGACATCCCTTCATAGCACTCCTTCAGAAGATTCCCCCACCAACTGCTTGCCTCACCGTCCAGGCAATGGGTGGTGAGGGGAACCTTATCGCGCTCCCCAGTATATAAATCACGTAACAACTTTTCCTGATGAACGACCCATTTTTCTACAGCCCAAAGGTCTTTAGTGTCTCCATCGAAAACGGGTGGCTTAAACTTTAATTTGAACTCTACCAATACACCCCTATCTCGGGCTCACTCCGCCTAAACCACTTTATCAGCGGCGATGGAAGTTGTGGATCGAGAAGGAAGTGAAGTCGTCCCGTTGGTTGCGACCGGGGGATCGCTAGTAGTAGCAGACATCGGCATAGCTCCGCCAGTCATGGCTGTGGCAGCAGTCGCTACCATGGGTGGTGCAGTAGTTTTTGGAGGGTCGACAGCTCCTCCAAGTATCTGGACTAGTGGTGCGGCCGGTGTGGCGACAGCAGCCGCCTACTACTGAGCTAACTGTTGAACAAGGCCAGCCAGTGCGGTGAGCTGATTATTTAACCATTGCAAGTGCTGAGAGCCCTCTGGCTCCTCGGTATCATGTCTGCCATGGTCTGCACCACGGCCGCGGCCAGCATCACGGTCACGACCAGCACCGCGCCCATGACTACCACCACGTCCTGTGCGTGTACGAACCATGTTCTGTAACACAAACATCATGGTTAGGACATGACTCATTAGTAAAACAATACTTGAGCTCCTAACCCAATAATACCACGGGGTTCAAAAAGCGGACCAAACTACTCTTTTTTTCTTTAAATCAGAGTTATACAAGATTTAAAGCATTCCCTAGGATGTGCACAGATCCACCATGTGCATCACAACTGCTCGGACCTATATCAAACCACACGGTCAGAAAACGATCTCACACATCCAAAACCACTAACTCACACACAACCACTCATAATAACTCGGACTTTTAACCAAGTCCCGAAATTCGCTAGAATTTTTAGAAATCCGCCGAAATAACTAACGACGCTCCATATAAGTCCCAGAAGCTAGTGACACATGCCAGATGTTGTTTGCTGCCCCAGAATGCACCAATTAAAGCGTCCGGGCAGCAACACATTAAATTATATATGTAATTACTATTTACTCCTATTTTTATTGAAACGGTGTTCGGAATCACCGATTTAGACTCCGAAACCCACCGGCACTAACCCATTGACTCTAGATCTTCCAAAACAGCATCAGAACACAGCCAAGAGCACTTAGCGATCAATAATGGACAACTAAACTATTAGGAACATGGATCCATCGCCGAGACGGCGCTAAACCAACGATTTTTGCCAAATTTACATTGGGTTTCGATTTTAATCACATGAAGGCCATTGAACCCTGAACAATTAGTCTAAAGGTTATGTGCACACTGCCCGGGGCAGCCTATGTGACTATAGTTGCATCTAGACCCCTACACTAGCTACTAATTGCATAATAACTAGCTAATTACTGGTTTTAGGGCCGTTTCTGAAGTCCGAAGGGTTTCGAGGACAACCAACAATGCTCATTGATAGGCCTCGACGTGCTGAAGACTGTGCTCGCTATTTGGAGCGTGCACGCAGGTCGAGAAGCATGCTAGGGCAAGTTAGAGAGTCGGACTATAGCTTTCTCTTGAGATCCATTCTCTGCAACCAATACAAGTGGAACAAGGGTGAGCACGGGGTCTATGGGGTCCAGAGGACTGCTATGCTCACTTGAAGTCCGAAGATCACTAGAGTTGCCCTCGACCAAAACTGCACCAAATCAGCTAGAGCTGGAGCAAGGAGACCAAGACCAAGCTCTGGTTGCCTGGGGGTGCGGGCACTGGCCTGAGGGGGTGGTGACCGACGTGAGGAGGCAGGCTAGTGGCGTAGCCGATAGCCAAGAGTGGCGGCGGCGAAGCTGGGCGGATCTCGATCGAGATCAAGGCCGAGAGGCTGGGCTCGATTTCTTTGGCAATGCAGGTGGTCGGGGGCCCCAAGAAGATGCTGGAGGGTGGTCTAGAGACCACCTGGGCCCGTGACGTCGGCTAGGGGAGGCGGAGACAGCCGAAGAGGGTCGCGGCCCGGCTGTTGCCCTATATCAGCCCAACGATGCCCTAGATGGCTCGGCTTGGTTCCAGGGTTGCCAGGGCTACTCGGGGAGGCTCACCAGAGATTGAGGAGGGTGATGGTGATGTCCAAAGACGGCACAGCCTAGGTTGGTTGCCTTGGATCAACACCAACCCGAGAACAAGAAAGTGGGAAGGAAAGAAAGTGGTGGTGCAGGGTTTTTCGACAGCTGGCGGCAGTTGTCGGTGGTCAGGCTGCCTGAGGAGGAGGCGCAAGCGAGAGGGAGGGGGAAGGAGGCGGCAAGAGTAGAGAAGGAGGTGCGGCTATGAGGGGGAGAAAGCGAAACCCTAATTAGGGTTTGTATAACTTAGGTTCTTTTGCGCTTAAGTACCTCTATAGTGGATTTTTTAATTTCAATCCTACGCCATGCGTGTAAAATACAGCGAGGACCCTCCACGTGCGATTTCACGCAAAATGGTATATAAAATATTACGATTTTTGTCAAAAAACCTAAAAAAAACACTATTTTCATTTTTTTTTTCATGGTTTCGCTTCACCGAAATCAAAATCGGAATTCACCACAACGTTCAGTGCGATCCGATCATTCAGGTAGCGATTTTGTTTCGTCAGATTCATATCTCGTTTCACGAATTTAGCCGTTTTTGTAAATATACCCCTCAAAATTTGAATTTTGAATTTAAATTTTCAAATAAATTCAAGTTTAAATTCACAGTTATTGCACGGACAGCTCGGGTGGAACCCTTCTATTTGTGAGGACGCCGGTAGTGTCCGTGATGCTTGACTCCTCAAACCCTGCGTCGATCACCTTCTCGATCCAGGCAACGCTAACATTTCTTCTCCCGTGCATCCTCTGAACCCCTAATCTTGATTCCAAACGTAAAACCTTACTAAAATTAGCCAGCTTGTGACTCTCAACAGGAGCAGCGGCCCATTGCTTTACTACCTCCAAGAACCGGTCATCTCAGGTGATCCGGCCAGTAGAAGGTCGTCCAATACCCACTGGACAAAAGGGAGGCGACAAATCCACACCTGCAATAGGCGGATTAGGACCATCGCCGGAGACCACCGCAGAGCGTCGACTATCCTGAGACCCTAGTAAGAGACCACACCTTCTATCTCTGATTTTCGAGAAATTCCAAGTATCGTCTTGCCCAGAAGCGTCGCCCTCTCTGGAGTCACTGTCGCCCGCACCCCTATTGGGGTTAACTATCCTTCTAGCCAACCTTCGTCCCATGGGATCAGTTTGGTCTCCCCCTTCATGCGGTCAACACCAGCAAAATGAATCCCACGATCGTCTCCTCTGAAAGGGCGACAACAGACACAATTAAGTCCCCCACGTGGTCGACAGGTTTTCAGGGATGTCGTCATGATCATCGACAGCAGCCTGGCATCTGAAGCTAGCGATGTCGTGCATATTTAGGCTGGTTTCATTGGCCCTAAGGTAGCGACCGAACTCATTAACGATGGTAGCAACTATGGCTTCAGATCAACATTCGAACGACAAATTAACAAGCTTAATCAACGTTTTAAAAGTAATTCGAGAGCAATTAGCATCTCTATAAGGGTTCCAAGTGTAGCATCTCAATTGGCAGTGCGGAAGACTAATGATCTCCCTGCAGGTGAGATCGTCTGGTTGCACCCAAAGAGGGAGAAAAATAATGAAGTTCCTCTCACGATAATGAGCTGCAAGGAAATCATTGAAGAACCCCCCAAAATAGCTCGCAAAGATGTTTGCTATCGTGTCATGAGGAAAATGAACGAGTCTAGCCGGCCCAATGATGTTAGCCAGCATGGTGTTCCGATACTATTGTTGACATGTGTGGAAACCTTCAGTGAGAGGGATGAAGACCTATGTGGAGGAGGGGGGCATGAAACAACATGGTTCCTTGCATCTTCGAATGAAATTGGGTCCGGTGAGCACGGCACGTGCTAGTAACATATTTGGTTTTAAAGCAAGCAAAGCACTTGAGGGGATCTCTACGCTCACTAACCCGATGATCCTTCGCGAGGCACCTGTAGCAGCGCCCCTCAAACTTAAACTTGCTAGAAAGCGAGGGGGGAAGATAGTGTCCTCGACCCGGCAGGGAGGTAGCTTGAGAGACGCGACCAAGATGAGAAGAGGATCCAAAGAGCTCGGCCAGGTTGAAGAGAAGGCTTAAGGGGAGCCTCTTTATAGGTCATCTGCGGAGAGAATCTCGAACACTGAGCTCCCCTTCAATCCCCATTGAGCGAAAGAGGCTCCCTGGGGTTTGAGACCCTCCGTAAATATTTAATAGGATAAATCTTCACATTATGTTCAACAATATTAAATTATTACTTTTAGTCTTAACTACTTGTCAACTTGTCATGCATCTATTACTCTCGAGATTATTTCTGAATAATTTTCTAATAAATCAATCTTAAAAAAAAAAAAAAACACCTCGTCATGTGGGGACTTTATTTAGTCTTTAACACCTCGTCATGTGTAAGCACCCAAAGCACACTATATATACCCACCTCCATGCTATCCCCTCTCAATACAAAACCACCAGTACCAATCTCTTTGCATTGTCAGCATTTCACTCTAAGGAGAGAGAAAATGGGGAGGGACTCAACTGTGTCAGAGAAGGTTAAGCTCATCATAGCTGTGCTCTCTCTGCAGCTGTGTCTTGCTGGGTTTCATGTAGTTTCAAGAGCTGCTCTCAACATGGGCATCAGCAAAATTGTTTTCCCTGTGTATAGGAACATGATTGCCTTGGTTTTGTTGGCCCCCTTTGCCTATTTTCTTGAAAAGTAAGATTTTCTTTTTCTTAAAAAAAAAAATTCATTCTTTCTGTACTCTAACAACATTTCATCCTTTAACAACATTTCTATATATCAGGAAAGATAGACCACCTCTAACCTTCTCTTTGCTGGTTCAGTTCTTTCTTCTAGCATTATGTGGGTAAGTAGAAAGCAGGACTCTGTGTATTTGACTTAATTTTGATCTTGTATATTCTTTTAGATTGATAGCTCTTCTTTTTATTTATCTTTTCCAGGATCACTGCTAACCAAGGATTTTATCTCTTGGGCTTGTATTATTTGTCTCCAACTTATGCTTCTGCTATACAGAATACAGTTCCCGCCATCACCTTGGCCATGGCTTCTGCCCTAAGGTAATTATATACCTTTTCTGAGATCTTTCTTTTTGATTGGTAGTGCCCATATATAGGGTGACTAACCATGGGGAGAACAAAAAGAACTTATATTAAACTGAAAAATATACAAATATCTTGCCTTTTTAAGATTTCTTTTCCGCTCTTCTCTTTGGTAACCATTAATGATCTGCTATATATTCCATCTTTATTTTTAAGCTTCCACAGTTTAATAAAAATATTATTTAATTTTAAAAAGGTTGTAACTCGGTGTTAGTGGGGATTAAAATAAGAGATAGGACAGATAGTAGATTCACATAATCAACAGTTCCTAGCGATGATTTCTAATCTGTATCTCATATAATCTTATCCTCTCTCCTTGCTTTTTTTATCAGGCTTGAGCAAGTTAACATTAATAGGAGACACGGATTGGCAAAGGTGGTAGGAACAGTTGTTAGCATAGGAGGGGCCACTCTGATCACTCTCTACAAAGGGCTCCCACTGTTGCACATAGAACCACACAGTAAATTAGGAGCCTTTGTTGCCTCTTCAAACCCAATCCTCAACTGGACATTGGGCTGTGTCTACATTCTTGGAAATTGCGTTGCTTGGTCAGGTTGGATGGTTCTCCAGGTCTCTCTCTCTGTCCCTCTCATATTGCTACCTACATCTGGTGCGTTTACATATGATAAATGCTACTGGTACATAAAACAAGAGAGTGTAAATTTTAAACTTCTTGTTCTAGTATTTTAATTTATTTTAAATTTTGTCTATAAAAATAATAATTTTTACAAGACAAGAGCCTAATGGACCTTTGATATGGGAGTGTAAGATTTTCACTTTCCTTTTGGGTATACCAGTAGCTAGCATTACTCTTTACATATAGAAAAATACTATTGGTATACTAAAAAAGAGTGTAAATTTTATACACTCTCATTCTAGAATTTATGTTTTTTTCAGGTTTTTAGTATTTAGCGTGCGCGCCCCCGCGCGCGCGCGCGCGCCCCCGCGCGCGCGCGCGCGCACACACACACACACATATATATATATATATATATATATATATATATATATATATATATATATATATATATATATATATATATATATAGTTGAACTGGAATATATCGGTAGTAAACGGGCTCCGTTGCTATCAATTTATTTTTGATAATGGAGCTTTCAAATCGACAATCGACATCGTTGAATATAATTTATACCACTTGATGAAATATCTAGAAACCAAATTTCATGTTTTTTCGATATTGTTATCTTGTCCATCAAGCAGAGATAAAAATAAACAACTAAAAATAAATATCCATCTAAAAGCGACAATAAGAGTCTTGTAATCAAGATCAAGAGTATATATTTGATTTTAAATAGTTTAGAGAATTTTCTAATAAAAATTCAATTGATTTAAAATTTTTTATACCTTTAAACGAGAAAATACCTTTTACTGGTTACCAAAATTATAATTTTTGTAACTTTTTGATTATTAGGTCAATGATCTCAAAAAGATTTAAAAATTGGTTTCTAGATACTTCAAGTGATATAGATCATGTTCAACGATACCGATTGTCGATTTGTAGGTTCTATCATCGAAAATAAATCGGTAGCAACGGAGCCGGCTTGTTACTAATAGTATTCCAGCCCAGCTCTATATATCTATATGTGTGTGTGTGTGTGTTACTATACTATTAATAGCACCTAGTCGTTGGTGCTATTAAGTTTTTAGTCTTTGGATGAAAGGATGTGCGGTTAGAATGATTGTGGTCTCTTAAAATTTAGTGGGTGTTTGGTAGAATAGTATAATATAAAGGATATAAATGGTCAAAGGGGTAGATCTAACGGCAGCAAATTTGATAATACCAAGTACTTGATACTACTGATAGTATATTAGCCGGACTATATATATATATATATATATATATATATATATATATATCTTAGACAAATTTATAGGGTATGTAATTCAATTTCTCTTTATAACATGTGGTGCTTACATGGTGGCTAATTGCTACAGGTTCCTGTTCTGAAGAAGTACCCAGCTAGGCTCTCAGTGCTCACACTAACATGCACCTTTGGGCTAGTTCAATTCCTAATAATTGCACCTTTTGTAGAGAATGACATTGAGGGGTGGAAGGTTCATTCAGGAGGGGAACTATTCACCATTCTCTATGCTGTAATACACTATATTCTCATCTCCACATTCTTTTATACATGAGCATTGCTAAATCTACAACTCAAAATGACTTATAGATCTTACTACCTAGGGGCCAGTCTTCTTTCAACCTTCATATCATATTTTTTTAATACTAAAATTCAATTTGAATCTTTTAAATCCTAGGGAAAGGATTATAATTTACGATCCTTGAATTAGGATTGTAATTAATCCCTACAACCTTTGGTGGGTTGCAGACTTAATTATTAGCGTTTCTCTTTGTATATATAAATTAAAGGCCAAAGAAAAATTAAAATAGGGTTGTTCCATATATTCTCTTTTAAATTTGATGCTAATTTTAATTTCATCCTTACAATTTTAATTTTGAATAATTTACATACTATACTTATCATTTGTTTACTGTGTAACAAGGATGCTGCATCAGCATCATATATATTTGATTCCGTTGACATGTTAGCTTTCGATGTTGTACCTGACTACTATTGCTGATAGGATGCATTTTTTTAATTGATTAAAGAAATCAAATTTTTAAGTATAACAATATGAAACTGCAAAGGCATAATTCAAATTGAAAACATATTTTAAAGTTAAATATGTAATTAATCATGAATATGTATACAAATTCAACTCATTGAATGTATTTTACTCTTTGCAGGGTCTTGTGGCTTCTGGGCTTTCGTTGTCTCTTCAAATATGGTGCATTGATAGGGGAGGTCCACTCTTTACTGCCGTGTTCCAACCTGTTCAGACTGTTTTAGTGGCCATCATGGCAGCCATGATACTTGGCGACCAACTTTACACAGGAGGGTAAGGATATTTTTCCAAGAATGAAAAGAAAAATTAACATAAAAATTTTTATATATATATATATATATATATATATATATATATATATATATATATATATATATATAGTAGAGCTTATATACTTTAAAAATTATAAGTCTAACTATATTTGTGAATTTTTTATCATTAAATTTGCATTGAGATTTGTGCTATTGTAAACCATAAATTTCAATGCAAATCTAATGGTAAAAAAGTTACAAATATAGTTAATTTTGTACTTTTTAAAGTATATAAGCTATATATATATATATATAAAATTGAGCTCCTATGTTTTTAAAAATAGCAAGTCATTGGTTCTTATAGGTTTTAGCCCTTGGATTAAGTGAGTGGTTGGTGGAATAGAATGGTCTAAGTGATGAAATTAGTCAAAAGGTAGATCTAACGGTATAAAATTTAGAAACACCAATTGCTTGGTACTTGTACAAACATAATAGCCGGACTATATATATATATATATATATATACATTCTATCAATATAGTATTTATATATAATACAAGATGGGCTAGAATACTATTAATAGCAAATGGGCTCCGTTGGTATCGATTTATTTTGAATATTGAAACCTCCAAATCGAAGATCGCCATCGTTAAATATGAACTATACCACTTAAAGTATTTAGAAACCAAAGAACCTCCTAATCGAAGATCACCATCGTTGAACATAATCTATACCACTTAAAGTATTTAGAAACCAAATTTCAAATATTTTCGATATTATTGATCTAATGATCAAAGGATAGCAAAATTTATAATTTTAATAGTCGATATGTGGCATTTGCTCGTTTAACAATGTAAAGATATCTAGATCAATTAAATTTTGATTATTTTCTAACTATTTAAAATAATATCTATATTCTTGATTTTAATTATGAGACTCCTATTATCACTTTTTAAAAGATATTTTTTTTTAATTATTTATTTTTATATTCACTTGATAGACAAAAGAACACTATCAAAAAAAAATATAAATTTTAATTTTCAAATAGTTTAAATAGCCTACATTATGTTCAACGATATCGATCATCGATTTGAAGGCTCCATCATCCAAACAAATCAATAGCAACATAGTTCATTTGCTACTGATTGTATTCTAACTCAACTCTATATAATACTATTGATACACGATCTATAATATTGTAGCTCAACTATTTATATTATTCTATAAATTAATATAGAGTTGAGTATTTACTATAAAATTTTTAGCACTTAAATCTATTCTACTACCACCGCTAAATAGTAAACCGTAGGCATGTGGGTTAAAAAGTCTATAATAAATATTATGCCTTTTAAGCATTAATTGTTTGGTTCAGGAATAAGGTGGTGAATAAAGAAAATAAGAATTTATTCCATCCCTAGATCGCAAACAAAAAATTAATGGGTTACTCTAAAATAATCCGCTAAGAGGGTTGAACAATAATTTCTTCTTTTATATATGTACTAAATAATTATATTTCCCCTTTTATATATGTAATAAATAATTAACCACTTGACTTATTACTCTAATAAATATTTAATTAACTTTGAGTAATTAATTTATTAGCTAATAAAGTAATAATTATTTAGTTTGTTTATGCATAAATAATATTTATATTAATTAAGCATTTAATATTTTGACCAATCTAAATAATTTATTAATTAACTAATTAGTTTATTAATTTATCAAATTACTTATGATTAGTTAATATATATATATATATATATATATATATATATATATATATATATGCCTCAAAAGTTTAAAATATCACATAGAACATAATAAAATACAATTTCCCCTTTCATATATGTAATAAATAATTAACCACTTGATTTATTACTCTAATAAATATTTAATTAACTTTGAGTAATTAATTTACTATTTATAATTAATTATCTAATAAAATAATAATTATTTTGTGTGTTTATGCAATAAATAATATTTATATTAATTAAGCATTTAATATTTTGACCGATATAAATAATTTATTAATTAACTAATTATTTTATTAATTTATTAATTTATCAAATTACTTATGATTAGTTAATTTATATATATATATACATACCTCAAAAGTTTAAAATATCACATATAACCTAATAAAATATAGGTAAATATGTATATATGGAGACCCACTCTACTATAAGCCAAAAGAAAATTGCTTTTGGTACACCTTAAATAGAATATACATTTTACATACCACTCATTCTAGAGTGATATGAATTTTACTAATCATTTCGAAATGACTAGTAAAAAAGATTTGATTCTTGAATTGGTGGAGTATACATCATATATTTCATATTTCATTTGAGGTGTATGGATAACATTGCTCAAGCCAAAATGACCTCCTCAACCTTTACTTTTTTATTCGGACCCCTAAACTTCCACTTTTTAGGATTAAGTGATTTCAGTGAAATAAATTGAAGACTTTACCAAATTCATCAATAAATTTAACAAATGTAATTACTTTAAGCACTTTTTGGCAAATAAAACTAAAACAATTTACTGACAAAAGCTAATAGATCAGTTACTAAATTTTACAAGATTTTCAAACTAAAATGAGTAGAATAACCTCATTCGAAAAAGAAAAAACAAAAGTTAAGAAATCTCAATCAAAAAATTTGCAGTTCAGGGAGTCATTTCAACTGGCCTACAGATAATAAAGGGTCTCTATACAATTTTGTCTATATATTACATACTTTTTGTATATCTTAAATTGGGTGTACATTTTACATACAATTTATTTCAAGATAGAATAAATTTTACTAGTCATTTCGAAATGACTAGTAAATAAATTTTCATTCTGAAATAAATGAGATATACATCGTATATCTAAAATTAGATGTACAATAGCATTTCTCCGTCATAAATGCCTTCTTGGAGGTTTTTTGTGGTAAGTTAGTCTACATGGCCAGTTTTGAGTATTTGTGAAATCTATGGTGGATATTTATGATATTTTAGCATTTTTAGAGGGTATTTATAAAACTATAGGTCATTTGGGGTAACTATGTAATTTAAGAGCAATGCTATATGTACACCCCGAAGGGGTGTACATCATACACCTCCACCATTTTAATGGTGGCGATATTTTTTACGGGTCACATCAAGTGACCCATCATCACACCTCTATCTTTAGATGGATGGGATGTATGATATACACCCCGAAAGGGGTGTACACATAGCATTTTCCGTAATTTAATCAAAGAGTCTTGGGGCTCTTGAATTGTATGCTTATCTAGTTATCTTTCTTCTTTTGGTGATTGGTCTTCTTTTTTTCTTTTTCTTTTCCTTTTTTTAAGGATTATTGGATCTATCTGTATAGTGATTGGTCTCTACTTTGTACTATGGGGTAAAAGTGAGGAGAAAAAGGCTACAAGCCAAGTGGTGGATCAAGATTTAACAAGGCACCTGCTCCTCAATGAAGAGAGCTCACATAAAGATAATGAAGCTGCAGCCAGAGATATTGCATGAAATAAACCACCTCATTGTAATGGAGTTGTCCAGAAAAAGCTTAATGATGGATATGTTGATATAAACTTGGTTTTTTTAAGGTGTGGAGAAATTTAAAATGTGTAGTTGGTATTTGACTGTTTCCAAGTTCAAGCTTAAATTAAGCTTAAAGCTTTATAAGCTCATGTACTAGTGTGATCTTTTTTTTTCTTTTTTTTTTTTCGTCCTCTGTTGTACATGGCAGTGTTATTTTTGGTTCATTAGGGACATATAAAATTATTCTCTTAATGAAGTAATGTGAAGGGCATCTTACTGTGAGTAATTTTTGTTTCCTACTGTCTTTTTCCGTAACCTTTATTATGAAATGTTCGTAGTAAATGAACTTGCTGTTGCGGCCGAAATGAGCCGCTGACCGTTGGCCTGGTCCAGTCAACGATCGGTCTCCGAATTAATTCTTTGAGTGTGATGCGCCGCATGCCAAACGATTAGGTCGAGGAGGAATCCCGTAATACTAGAGAATTTTTAAATCTGAAAATTAAATTTAAATCATTTGTGGATTTTTTTGAAATTCAAAATTTTAGATTTTCGATGTATTTGGAAAACTGTTAATTGATTGGCATAATCTGACCCAGTCTCGACGAAGTATAGACACTACTTGACCAGTTTCATCGAGTTGAAGACTGTGTGCAATCCGATCTTAAATCTGATATCTGAATCTTCCGAAAATACATATTTTATATGATATATCAGACCGGAAATTTAATCAATGAGATTTTTGGAAAAGTAAAATCATCACTCTGACGGCGTCGTCGAGATCAAGACGGTGGTGCGATCGGATCTTAAATCCGATTTCCATATCTTATAGAAATATAGTTTTTGCATGTAAATCGGACCAAAAAAATAGTTTACTAGGAATTCGGTATCTGTTACAACTATTGCACGTGTAAAACGATAAAATCAGTTGTTTTGGAAAGTTTTGATTTTTGGCATGTTTTTTAAAAAATTTGAAATTCGAAATTTCAAAATTTAGGCATGAATACAAAATGAATTGAAAATAAGGACGTAAACGTAATTTTCGCAAATATTTGCAAAGGGAAGTAGAATTAGGGATTCTCTAAACTAAATCCCTAACCCTAATTAAAACCCTAATCCCCTCCTTTCCCTTCTTCCCTCAGCCGCCATCACCCACCTCCCTTGTTCGTATGCTGCTCGAGATCGGAGCCTTAGCCGTCGTCGCTGGAGCCGAGGACCAAGGTTTCGGGCTCCTCTCCTCTAGATCCGGACGGCTGGACCATCACTTGCCCTAGCCACCTAGCGTCGCCGCTCTGCACGCTTGCCGCACGCTGCTCGCACAGCCGCGCTGCCGCTGGGGCAGTCGCCGTGCCCTAGCACCGCTCGGTCGCGCGCCTCTGCGCCCGAGTCGCCGCGCGCGTGCTGTCGCCCGCGCCCATGCGCGTGTGCCGCCGCGCGCCTGCCACACCAGCCCGCGCGCGCGCCTTGCCCTGGCCGCCCCTGCCTTGGCCGCCCCCTGCCTGCGCCCAACCCGCAGCCAGCCTCCCGCGCGCTCCTGCGCTCGGCCCAACCTGCATGCAGCTGTTCCGCGCGACGCTTGCTGTAATACTCAAGAAATTCAAATTTTAGAAATTAATAAAAAAAGAAAAGAGAAAAAGAAATGAAGTGGTGATTTTACATAGAGCAATGCTAGGTGTACACCCCTTTTACATATATAAGTATGGAAATGTATAAGTGTACACCCTAAAGGGTGTACATCTCACACCCCCACCCATCTAAGGGTGGGGGTGTGATGAGGGGTCACTTGAGGTGACCCCTAAAAGCCACCCTCATTCCTTAAATGGATGGGGGTGTAGGATGTACACCCCCTTGAGGGGTGTACACCTAGCATTCCTCTGTAAGTATATATGTGTTAGTGTATATATATATATATATATATATATATATATATATATATATATATATATATGGAAAAGTCTATTGGTACACCCCTTTAAGGGGTGTAGATCGTACACCCTGTAATTGGACGGCTTGGATTAAAATGCAATTTAAGGAGGTGATATTTTCACTCCAATTTTACAGATCATACTCTTTCACTTTTTTCCCATTGAACAGTACCGGTACATTATGTACTGGTACCGGTACAGGGTGGTGTGGTAAAGGCGCTGAAGCAGGCGCTGAATGGCTCAGCGCCTTTACTGTTTTGCACTGAAGGCGCTGACTGGCTCAGCGCCTTCAGTGTAAATGGCTTCTCTGTGAAGGCGCTGAGTGGGTAAGCGTCTTTAGTGATTTACACTGAAGGCGCTGAGTGGGTAAGCGTCTTTAGTGATTTACACTGAAGGCGCTGAGTGGGTCAGCGCCTTCAGTGCAAAACAGTAAAGGCGCTGAGCCATTCAGCGCCTTTAACTTAATGTTAAAGGCGCTGACCGCTTCAGCGCCTTAATGTTGAGGCGGGTGAGAATAGAAGCTACAGAAATGCCGCTTAATTCTAATAAATCCCAGCCATCCAGCTTCGGGGTGTATGATGTACACCCCGAAGCTGGGTGTACCGGTAGCACTACTCTATATATATATATATATATATATATATATATATATATATATATATATATATATATATATATATATATATATATATATATATATATATATATATATATATAGAGCAATGCTACATGTACACCCCGAAGGGGTGTACATCATACATCTCCACCATTTTAATGGTGGCGATATTTTTTACGGGTCACATCAAATGACCCATCATCACACCCCCACCCTTAGATGGATGGGGGTGTGAGATATACACCCCTTACGGGTGTACACATAGCATTTTCCATATATATATATAGAAACAGTATTCACTTAAGTGAATAGTAACTTTATAAAATCCAAACTTTTCGACCAACGTTGGCTAATCTGACCTAACGAAATTCGGAATGGACGATCCAAATAGTCGATTTGAACGGTTTCAATGTTCTGAGCGCAATGGAGTAGTCAAAATTTATGTTCGATGATTCTAAGTCATCGAAAAACGTTCCAAACTGTGAAATTCACTTAGGAAGATGGATTTCGAAATTTTAGAGGATCGATTTTGACGAACCAAAATTGCTACTTGATAGGTTTCGTTGAGCCGGACATCATAGTGGTGTCCGTTTTTCCATTTGACGACCCGATCGTCTCGAGAAGTGCGCAAAATAGTGAAAAATAGTATAATTTCGCATAAATCCTTATATTTTATGCACGGAATCCAACAAGACTTCTTAGAGAGGGGTATTGGTGCAATTGTGGTCTACAATAAAAGACCTAGCTCTAAATTTTGCAAGTTGAAGGGGTTCTTAGCATTTTGTGCAAGTTGTATACAAAAAAGGAAAACCTAAGGATGGAACGCCGCCCCTAGCTCGGTTTCCATTGCACCCCAGCCGCACCAGATAAACTCTTTATCTCTCTCTGCTCCTTACCCGACGGTTACAAGCCCTGGTCGCCGCCGAAGATCGCCGTAGAAGTAAGTGTTCAACTTGTCTTTGTGATAGGTTGGAGAGAACACCACCAAACTTGGTGGTGTTGCACCCAAGTCTTCCTGAAGATCATTCTTGGTCTCTAGAGACTCAGCCCGAGGAGCGCCGGAGCCCCGTTCCGCCGCATGCCGTCGGGATTTCGTCTCTTCCTTTCTTTCTTCTTCTTCGAATCCGGCGAGGTAGGTCTTGCTTTTTCTTTAACTTTCTCACAACCTAGCCTCCCTCGGTCATCTTCTGACATCACTAGGACCATCCAGACCATGCCCCGAGGTCCGAGAACCTCCGATTGCCGGCGGGTTGAAGTAGGGCCGCCGAAACCCTATAGTTGGTGTCACGCCCCGGGGGTCTAAACAAGCGGAAGAACAGCCACCAAAAGTTCTCAATTTGTATATTTTTTTTTTTTGAAACCGATTCCCTCCCGGTGCGTGCCTAGACCCGCCGCATATACAAATTTCACTCCGCAAACGGGCGGAGTCTCCTTTGTATATGCACGGCGTCCTGACTACAATTACCATACAATCATCACTTTAACCACACTAGTTCAACAGTCGAGTACATACAACCATTTTTCATAAGTAACAAAGAGGCCGACTAATTTTGAAAGGATAAACCCACAGGGTTTTAAAAACGGTGCCCACACGACACCCAGGTTTTACAAAGCCGTTTCAAAATCCATAAATACACAGAGTTTTAAAAACGGTGCCTACTCAACACCTATGTTTTTCAAAACTATTTCGAAATCCATAAATCCACAGAGTTTTGAAAACGATGCCCACACGACACCTATATTTTTCAAATCATTTTCGCAATGTTTTCCTTTTTTTTTTCTTTTTAGTTTTAAAACGGCCAACTATCAGATAGTAAACTGAACATTCATCCACAGAGTACTGTAATAATCATACCAACATCCACATCGAACCCACAAAAGACATCAAACCCATATAGCTACTAGCAGATAATGAAATGAGCATAAGGTAGAGAGTAAACACAGTCTGTAGCCTCGAAGGGCCAAAAGATCTCTCGTGCGGCCTCACCGTCGCCCTAGCTCTCACCCCTGACTGAACCTGTCACAGAGTGGGAAGTCAGCGACACATGATATAAAGTATGAAATGCACGAAGGGCTATAACTAAAGCAAACCATAAGAAAACCAGAGCAACCGCCCTCCTCGTCGTGCAATCGACGGTATCCCCTTCCCCTGCATAGCCTAAACCGGGCACCTGCCCCGGCAACCCAGACCGAGCACCAACCTCGGAAAACCAGACCGAGCACCAACCTCGGAAAACCAGACCGAGCACCAACCTCGGAAACCAGACCGAGTGTTGGGTTATATGTAATAAGGATCTAAATAGGGGAAAAAAACACCTAGAGGGGGGTGAATAGGTGTAAACGTATAAACACTCAAAAATCGTTGCGATAAAAACCCAATGCGGAAATAAAAAATAACTCGCAAGATTTTTACGTGGAAAACTCCATCACCGGAGTAAAAAACCACGGGACCGATAACACGGCAGAAATCCACTAGAATTAAAACACGTACAAGGTGATTTACCGTACACACTTACGACTCAACCTTTTCCATACGCTCCTAGAGGATCTTCTCCGCTCGCTCCGCGACGCTTCTCGAATCCACGATCTGCGCCCAACGCCGAATCCACGGCGTCCAACGTCGAATCCACGACGTCCGACCGAGTCCACGGTCTTCACCCAATAGCACCCTTCGAATCCACGAACGTGCCTCGCTCCGAATCCACGAGAGCGGTTGAACCTTGAATCCACAAGGACACGCGAATCCACGCGCCGATTTTTGGGGTAAATCGTTGTTTTTGGTGGTGATGATCCGCCGAATACTTAGATCAAAGATAGATCGGAAATACCATCTAAGTATTCATTAGTTTGATTCAACTCAAGATGTGAGTATGAAAACCTAGAATCAAACTAATCAATATAGATGAAGAAACATAGAGTATTCTCTAATGATTTTCTTTCTTCTCTATATGTGGATCTAGAGCCGTATAAAATAAGATATGAATATGACGGCTATTTGGATTATCGGCTTCCCCTTGAAAAAGAGTCATAGGGTCTATTTATAGGTTAGAAACCCTAGGAAGGAGATAAGAATAAAAAACCTACCATTTCTGGAAATTTTACGGACGGCGATCCGGATCGGATTAGCTGTGATCCGGATCGTCGTAACGAGTCAGGCAATTCCAGAAAAACGAAGGTTCGGGATCCGGATCGAAGTGCTTGATCCGGATCGTTCATACAGTTCACCAAACATCAACGTTCGGAATCCGGATTGCGAAGCCTGATCCGGATCGTTCAAGGAAGATGGTAAACTCAGTGTTCGGGATCCGGATCAAGAGAGGCTACGATCCGGATTGAACTGGTGTATGAACGAACCACCTTCGGGATCCGGATCGAACAACCTGATCCGGATCCTGAACATGTCCCAAGTCCAGTTTTTTATTTTTATGCAATGAAAGATTCTTCCAAGTGTTTCTACACTACAAGAAGTATTCGGATCACACAAAATCTTTAGTTAAACATACCTGATCCTTTTGAATTCTTCTTTCTTGAGATTGAGTTAAATGATCCAACTTTCTTCACCTTCAATCTTCAAGACTTGAGACTTTCACGAAACTACGCCAACTCAAATTCCGTAACAATCTCCCCCTTTGGCGGTTTCGTAACAAAACACAGATCCACTAAAGAAAATTCAAAAAGATATTTTTGTTGCTATCACCATACAACAAAAATTTATAATGGAGATCCAAAAATTTAAAAACATGAGATAAACTCCTAAAACAGACTCTAGACTTAGACATCTGTACTCTCTGCACAAAGAAATCATTCTTGACAAAAAGAGATCGTTAGATACCTCAAGAATATTTAGCATTCAAAACCTAGTACAAAGATAGAGTTTATCTGATCATCATGACATTTGAGAATTCAGATATGTAAGAGAATCATAGTCAAAAACCAACATATCTTCTATGCAATCAAAAACCAAATGTCACAAAGTGTTAGTCCAACATCAACTTGTTAGTTATATTACATGCCCAAATAGTTAGTCGAATAGTTAGTAGAGACATGCACACAAATCACAAGATAAAAACCAAAGTTGAAGTGATACTTACCTTTCAAGTTGAGGTTATACTTACCTCGATGTTCACACATTCACATTATCTGATACTTACCTTGATGTTCATACATTCACATCATCATTGTTCAAGTTCGATATTCACATCATCATTGTTCGATATTCACATCATCATTGTTCAAGTTCTCTCTAAACTCTCTCCCCCTTTTTGTCACAAACAAAGCCAAAATTACCAAAAATGGAAGGAGAGTTAAAAATTTTAAAGAAAATGTTCCGAAATTTAAGAACTAGAACTAAGAGTAAGTCCTAAAAACTGAACTCCTGCACAAAAAGATTAGAAAGAAGGTTAAGTCAGTCTGAAACAGAACTAGTGGGATTGGTACAATTCAACTTCTTCAAAATCGCTTGAAGCATTTTTGACATTGTGGAGACCTTTCTTTTCATCTTATGTTGCTCAGAGATAATCTGTTTGAGATTTGTAGACACGCTGTCTTGTTCAGCAGACAATCTTCGCTGTTCTTGTCGAGATGAGGACCCTACATTCGCTTTTGCTGTGTGTCTCCAGGACGTTGAAGGATGAAGTATAGAACCAGACGGTGCATCTTGACCTTCTGTCCATGGAGATTCTCTAGGGAGAGAGCGAGCTCTGGCGAGGGGTCTATCAATTTGAATTCCAGTTCCCCTCGACGTGTTTCGCCTAGTGTACTGCTTGGTTGTTGAGGCAGATTTCATCAGCTTCTTGTTCTTCAAATACAACCTATCTTCTTTGTCAATAGCTCGTTGTGCTTGTTCACAAATCTCTTCCCAGTTTTCTTCATCTGATTCCGAATCACTTTGACGAACTTTTCTTGTCTCTCCTTGATTTGGGTCATCTTGTTCTCTTTTTATAGAGATGGTTGGTGTAGCCATAGGCGCTTTTCCTGTGTCCATGGGTCGTTTTCCTTTTGATCCATTAGAAGCTTTTTGTTCAGGCAATGAGTCATCATCATCTGTCAATTCAGTCCAATCTACCTCTGGACAGTCTGCTTCCACTTCTGTGTCGCTGATCAGAAGAGACTCACCTTTTTGTTGTGTTTTCTTAGCTCTCTTTAATTTGTTTGTGGCCCGAGTGTGCACCATAGTGACCAATAAAAGAATGATCCATGAGAATCCCATTGATCCAAGTGCCTTAAGAAGATTGAAATCCTGTGAGCAACAACTCAAGAACACGAAAAAATTGTTAATTTTCAAAGATTTGAAAAATTGTACCCAAACAATCATAATCATGTAGAGAGACTAAGAATCAAATTAGTTTTGCAAAAAGGACTTTTAAAAATAGATCAATTGCATGATTTTCGAAAATCCTTATTATATGCCCTAAAACCGAAATTTTAGAAATCGAAGCCTAAAAATCCGTTAATCAGGAGAATACCTAGCATACAATCAAAACTAATCTACCCAGAGTTCTTATTTCAAAAGAAATTTGTTCAAAAACCATCCACAAACAAAATTGATCCAAGAAATTCATCACGTTTGAGGAGGAATAGAGAAAAACGGTGAAAAACCGAGATTTTGATCAATAAAACTTACTTGGAGTTGAAGAACTTGAGTTTGAAAGCTTCCAAGAATGGTGAAATCTAGAGAGAGAAGCTCTGGAAACTTTGGAACAAAAGATTGGAGTAAAAGAAATCAAAACCCTTTTGTTCTTTATAAAACCCTAGGCGCGATCCGGATCAGACCATGCTTGCGATCCGGATCGGCTACCCGCAGTGAGAAACTGCGTTCGGGATCCGGATCGGCAGGTCCAATCCGGATCGTCAGCCCGCAGAAGAATACCTGCGTTCGGGATCCGGATCCTCTTGCCCGATCCGGATCGGCTCCAACTTTTTCTTTAGAAAATTTCAGAGAAATTCAAGAAAAACTAGAAAAAGATTGTAAGCACAAATGTGTATCAACTTTAAACAAAAATCATCGTTTCATACAACAAGAATTAGATTATGCCAAATCTATCAATAATATCCAAAAATAAAATGAAAATTTACAAAAATTAAATCCCTTAAAGTTGAACACCTTCAATTACATCTAACTTGATCTTATGAGTAATGCCTTTATCAAATCATCAATTCAGTAAAGAAAATGAAATACAAAGATCAATAGATGTTTGAAATCCCAAATATAGTAGATAATGTATCTAGACAATCTGTTGAAGAGAGTGGCTCTTTGAGCATCTTTCTTTAAAAGCCCACCTTATACCAACCTTGAAATTTGACGGAGTCAAGTATTTCAACATGCATTTTACTTAATCAAAATTTGAACAACCATGCTTGGTATACATGTGGTAGCTGCACACAATACTCGGACGACCGAGGTAGTAGCTCTTTCCTCCATGTGGTGGTAGTTTTCACACTCCTCATTGGGATGTAACTCTTTCCACATCTTTTGAGCATTTTACTTTTCTTTGACTCCCCCTCAATTGGCTATCAATTATTTAAGATATAAAGTATTCAACCAAAAATTGATCTCGATTTCATACTCGACTAAGCAGTCAAATAAGATAGTGACTATACCAAGAGATCATTGAGAGAGAAATTGACTTTGATCACTCAGAAGATGATTTAATTAACATAAATGATCATTGCAACAGTGAAATATTATGATGGCAAAAGCATAATAAATTTCTAAATGTGCGAAAAGATGCAATTAAAGTCAATTATGATCTATGCTCAATTAATGTCCTATGTACAAACATAGATAATGAACAAAACAAAACAAAAACAAAACCTATCCTAAGCAAAGGTTTCAAAAAGAAGTTTATTTCAGGGAAAGCATTCCAATTGCTTTTCGCAAATGAATAAAACGTTTTTGATCCAAAGATTTTGTTAGAATGTCAGCTAATTGATCCTCAGTTGAAATATATGAAAGTTGAAGAGTATTTGATTCAACTAGCTCTCTAAGAAAATGATATCTAAGTTCAATATGTTTTGTTCTAGAGTGCAACACAGGGTTTTTAGAAATGTTAATAGCACTTGTGTTGTCACAAAGAATTGTTACCGAAGATGCTGAAATCCGGAAGTCGCTCAACACACTTTTCATCCAAATGAGTTGGGTTGAACAACTACCCGCAGAAATGTATTCCGCTTCGGCAGTCGAGAGTGCTATGCAATTCTGCTTTTTACTGTGCCATGCAACAAGGCAATGGCCAAGATAGAAGCATGCACCACTCGTGCTTTTCCGATCATCCACTGATCCTGCCCAATCGGCATCTGAGTATCCAACAATATCCAAACTTGTTCCCATAGGATACCAAATTCCAAAATTAATTGATCCTTTGATATACCGGATGATCCTTTTCACCGCTTTCAGGTGAACCTCCTTTGGTGCAGATTGATATCTCGCGCAGATCCCAACACCAAAAGATATATCCGGGCGACTAGCCGTGAGATAAAGTAGACTTCCAATCATACTCCGATAAAGTTTCTCGTCTACATTCTCACTTTGTGATTCACTTCCAAGTCCCTTGTGGCTAGTTCCCATTGGAGTCGGAAAATCCTTCGAATTTTCAAGATCAAACTTTTTAACCAACTCCATTGCATACTTGGATTGACTCAAGTGAATACCTTCATCATTTTGTTTAATTTGCAATCCAAGGAAATAAGTCAATTCGCCCATCATGGACATCTCAAATTCGCTTTCCATGGTCTCCGCGAATTTAGAAGCATCATTATCTCTTGTTGCGCCAAATACAATGTCATCGACATAGATTTGTGCTACAATGAAATTGCTTTGATAATGCTTCACAAAGAGAGTCCTATCAGCTCCCCCTCGAGTGTAGCCCTTCTCCAAAAGGTGCTTTGTCAACCTTTCGTACCATGCTCGCGGTGCTTGTTTCAGACCTTAAAGAGCCTTTTTCAAACGAAAAAACATGGTTAGGTTGTTTATGGTCTACAAAACCTTTCGGTTGAGCCACATAAACTTCCTCATTTAAAAACCCATTTAGAAATGCGCTCTTAACGTCCATTTAAAATAATTTGATTTTAAAATGACAAGCAATAGCAAATAGTATACGAATGGACTCGAGTCTAGCTACAGGGGCGAATGTTTCATCAAAGTCTATACCTTCTACTTGAGAGTAGCCTTGAGCAACTAATCGTGCCTTGTTCCTGATGATAGTACCATCCTCATTTTTCTTGTTCTTGAAGATCCATTTGGTACCTATCACATTATGTTGCTTTGGAGGCTTCGTTAATTCCCAGACTTTGTTTCGCTCAAATTGATGGAGCTCTTCCTGCATTGCTTTAATCCAGTAGTCATCCTGAAGAGCTTCATCTATGTTCTTTGGTTCGATTAAAGATACGTAGCAAGCGAATCCACAAACCAACTGCCTCCGAGTTCTAACTCCTTCTTGTGGATCTCCAATAATATTCGATTCCGGATGATCCTTGGAGATTCGTAGCGTTTGTTGAAACGGAGTACTCAGAGATATATGAGATGATTCCTGCACATTAGATAAACTTGAAGAACCATTAGATGCATCATTAATATTGGAAGTATTATTATGAGAAGATGCAACGGCAGGAGAATCATCATCTAGAGAGATATCGAGGGTAGATTTTTCAGATGCAAAGTGAAAAGCTTCATCTACTTTAACATTTATAGATTCTACGATCGTCTTAGATTCCAAGTTAAATACTCGATATGCTCTACTATTAGTAGAATACCCCAAGAAAATCCCTTCGTCACTTCGTGAGTCAAACTTTCCAAGATTTTCACGGTCACGTAAAATGTAACACCGACTCCCGAAGATGCGAAAATATTTGATGTTGGGTTTTCTACCACACCATAGTTCATATGGTGTATTTAACGTTCCCGGGCGCAAAAACACTCGATTAATGACATAGACAGCGGTGTTCACAGCTTCAGCCCAAAAATGTAGCGGTAAATTCTGGCTATGAAGCATCACACGCGCCATCTCTTGAACAACCCTGTTTTTGCGCTCAACAACACCATTCTGTTGAGGTGTATAGGGTGCAGAGAATTCATGCTTAATACCGTTTGAAGTACAAAAGTCAATGAATTTAGAATTAATGAATTCTCTATCTCTATCACTTCTAACACGAATGATCTTTTCATTCTTTTCAATCATAATACGAAGGCAAATCTCGTGAAAAGAATCAAAAGTATCAGCTTTCTCTTTTAAAAATGCTACCCAAGAATACCTAGAGAAATCGTCAACCAATAGGAAAATATACCATTTACCTCCCAAAGATGGTTGACGGGTCGGCCAAAAGAAAGAAAAAAATAGTCTACATAAACTACACAACATTTAATCGTAGAACGATTAAAGACAAGGAAGGATTTCACCTTTGCATACCCAAACCTTTTGAGTTTTGGAGTATGTCGGCAATGGTTGAGAAATTTTCCTTGATGAAGACGTTTTGTCTGATTGATCCTTTTCTTTTGTCATCGTCTTGTTTGGAGTACTACCAACGTTCTTTTCTTTTGAAAAATCCTTCTTTGAATTCCGGGGAGTGAACTTATTGGTAGCAGTTGCAAGATGTGGTTGATTTGATCTTTGAGCTCCAATCTTGCAATTTCTTTCAATGTGCCCTGCAAAATTACAACGAAAACATACCTTTGTGCTTGACGATTCTGAAGAGGATGAAGTAGGCTTTTTGTCGTTGGTTGTCATGAATTCCGGTGTCGGAGGAGGAGATACCGACTGAGGCACAAAGACTGTCCCAACCGAACTAAAATTGTCTTCAGTTCGATTGTATCCGAGGCCGAACTTGTTTGTTTGACCAAGACCAAGAAGTTTATCCAACTTACTCCTTCCAGAAGAAAATTGCTGTAAGTCATCCTTGAGTTGGCAAATGGTCTCTGTCATTTCCAATTTTTCCCGTCGGGCCTCGCCGTAGAGCTTCAAGAAGTAGTTCGCTTTGTTCACCATATCTATATAATTCTTCTCGAGTTGCTCATTGGACTCTTGAAGGGAAACATTTGCTTTTATCAGATTATCCCTTTCCACTTCAAGATCGGTCGAGAGAGAAGTTACCCTTTTTACTTCTTCTTCGAGATCCTGCAATCTCCCTCTCAACCCCTTGTTTTGCTTAGCCGGTTTCTTTGAATCCCGTAAAGGTCTGTGGTAGGCTAGAGCAAAATCTTCACCTTCCGAATCATCCGATTCATTGTCCGTTGCATTCTTTTCAACAGTGGAGTTGGACAATGACTCAGACGTACTTGCCATAAAGCACATGAAGGGTGAAGATATGGACGCGTGGAATGCCGTGGAGCTCTTTTCTTCATCACTTGAAGACGACTCATTTGACGTTGAGTTGTCATCCCAAGTGACGACTTGCATCGCCTTCTTCTTTGCCGGATACTTGTTGGGACACTCCGTTGCAATGTGGCCGTAGCCTCGACATTTGAAGCATTGTAGTTGTCCCTCTGAACTTTTCTTATCCTTTGAGAAGTTCTCTTGCTTTCTTGACTTGTAACTTGAAGTACCCTTGCCTTTGTTCGACTTTCCGAAGGATGGAGATTTACTTGAATTACCCCTTCGAAAGTTGCGGCGAAACTGCCTTGTCAAGAGAGCGAGCTGCTTCTCAAATTCCTCCATAGAAAGGTTCTCGTCATCGTATGAGGAGGATGTATCCGCGTCTTCTTCCTTAGTTGTTTTCAACGCATAACCTGAAGACTTAGAAGTGGATGCCTTTCCAGAAGAATTGTTAGTAGTAAACGTCATTTCATATGTTTGTAATGAACCAACTAATTCTTCTACACGAATTTCGTCCGGGTGTTTAATAGTTTCAATGGCTGTAACCTTTGGGCGAAATCGTTCAGGAAGAGTTCTTAAGATCTTTCTTACAATCTTAAATTCTGGAATCTTCTCTCCCAGGTTAGCACATGAGTTTACGATGTCTTGCAATCGTGTATAGTAGTCCGTGAAAGATTCATTTTCTGCCATCAAGATGGAGTCAAACTTGCTCGTAAGCATTTGCAGTTTCTGAATCTTCACGAGGTTAGTTCCCTCATGTGTAACCTGAAGAACATCCCAGATTTCTTTCGCAGTCTCACATGCTGAGACGCGAGAGAACTCAGTTTGAGATAAGGCATTAAAAATAGCATTAATTCCCTTGCAATTGTAAGAAGATGAATCTAACTCTTCCTTGGTCCATTTCGACCTAGGTTTTAAGGTGCGAACATCACCAATAAATTCAGTTGGATTAGACCATCCTAATTCAATTGATTGCCACACCCTTTCGTCGATGGAAATTAAAAAGGCTTTCATCCGCACTTTCCAGTACGCATAATTTGTTTCATCGAAGAACGGGGGTCGGTTGATGTTTCCACCTTCAACCATTGTTTACAACCCTATTCCCGCTCCGATACCACTTGTTGGGTTATATGTAATAAGGATCTAAATAGGGGAAAAAAACACCTAGAGGGGGGTGAATAGGTGTAAACGTATAAACACTCAAAAATCGTTGCGATAAAAACCCAATGCGGAAATAAAAAATAACTCGCAAGATTTTTACGTGGAAAACTCCATCACCGGAGTAAAAAACCACGGGACCGATAACACAGCAGAAATCCACTAGAATTAAAACACGTACAAGGTGATTTACCGTACACACTTACGACTCAACCTTTTCCATACGCTCCTAGAGGATCTTCTCCGCTCGCTCCGCGACGCTTCTCGAATCCACGATCTGCGCCCAACGCCGAATCCACGGCGTCCAACGTCGAATCCACGACGTCCGACCGAGTCCACGGTCTTCACCCAATAGCACCCTTCGAATCCACGAACGTGCCTCGCTCCGAATCCACGAGAGCGGTTGAACCTTGAATCCACAAGGACACGCGAATCCACGCACCGATTTTTGGGGTAAATCGTTATTTTTGGTGGTGATGATCCGCCGAATACTTAGATCAAAGATAGATCGGAAATACCATCTAAGTATTCATTAGTTTGATTCAACTCAAGATGTGAGTATGAAAACCTAGAATCAAACTAATCAATATAGATGAAGAAACATAGAGTATTCTCTAATGATTTCCTTTCTTCTCTATATGTGGATCTAGAGCCGTATAAAATAAGATATGAATATGACGACTATTTGGATTATCGGCTTCCCCTTGAAAAAGAGTCATAGGGTCTATTTATAGGTTAGAAACCCTAGGAAGGAGATAAGAATAAAAAACCTACCATTTCTGGAAATTTTACGGACGGCGATCCGGATCGGATTAGCTGTGATCCGGATCGTCGTAACGAGTCAGGCAATTCCAGAAAAACGAAGGTTCGGGATCCGGATCGAAGTGCTTGATCCGGATCGTTCATACAGTTCACCAAACATCAACGTTCGGGATCCGGATTGCGAAGCTTGATCCGGATCGTTCAAGGAAGATGGTAAACTCAGTGTTCGGGATCCGGATCAAGAGAGGCTACGATCCGGATTGAACTGGTGTATGAACGAACAACCTTCGGGATCCGGATCGAACAACCTGATCCGGATCCTGAACATGTCCCAAGTCCAGTTTTTGATTTTTATGCAATGAAAGATTCTTCCAAGTGTTTCTACACTACAAGAAGTATTCGGATCACACAAAATCTTTAGTTAAACATACCTGATCCTTTTGAATTCTTCTTTCTTGAGATTGAGTTAAATGATCCAACTTTCTTCACCTTCAATCTTCAAGACTTGAGACTTTCACGAAACTACGCCAACTCAAATTCCGTAACACTGAGCACCAACCTCGGAAAACCGCACCGCTCGCACCTTGGCGCCTCTAACCCCCCACCTACAGGGGCCCCCACTACGTCACCTTGTGGGTTACACGGGTCAACGTACCACTTTTTCGAAAAAGCACACCCTCGTGGTTGCCAAACCGCTAGTGTGCGTGTAGCAACCTTGAGCATCGTAACCAAGTACACATACATAACATAGAGCACCGCGACACTTGGTCGCCATAACATCGATAATATTATATGCTAAGCATTAACAGGGGTTAACAGTCGTAAATCATGCAATTATTTTATTCCTACACATTACTCAAAATTTTCGGAATCCAAACATCGGAAAAGTACCCACCTCGAAGTCAGTCGAACGAACCACCTGAAACGTCCTGCGCTCTCGAATGACACTTGGACCTGAAAGAAAGTCCCCAGACTGTACAGATCAGTAACCAACCTACTTTCCACGAAGAATGCGGGTTTCACCCGAAACCGCCGATAACCTGACCATTTTGCCAAATCGCGGATCGTAGAGCAAGAACCTATACAATGAAAGTCAACGGATTCCGAACGAAAGGTTCAGAGATCAAGTGAACGGTGTCCCCAACAGCCTTCCATGCTACAATTACCTTTAGACCCCCGGGACTTGCCAAAATTGCCTTTTATTCATATAAAACTCACTAATTAACCTACAACTTTTAAACCGGAAATCTTTAAACCAAAATATTTTACCCGTAACTAGATCTTAACGTGCTGGACCCCGTGCTCACAGTCTCGGATCAGTTTGAGCCATGGAGTTACAATTTAGCCCATGAAGTCATATTTGCAATCGAGTCCCTATGGTTCTCTAAATTTGCATAAATACACCCGATTAACCACTATTTTGACTCGATCTCCCAATCCGGGATGTTTTAGACTATGCCGTAAATTACGGTAGATCGATCTCGATGCAAGCTAACCCGTGCTCACTGGTTTGAGTGGACACGAAGCCCGAAAACACAATCGGGTCCATAAAAGCTAATCAACTAGAGCTTAGATTACTACACTAAGCTAACTTCCTATTCTTTATGGAAATTAAAGTGAGCATCATTCTTAATAGGATCTATAAAGTCCAGGGCTCACCTTCGGAGCGTCGCAGACCAGTCGGAGAGATAGCCGGAGCAAGGTGACCGAAGTTGCAACCTTGCAAAGGCTCGGTTTGGCCGAGGCTTAGTCAAGTCAGGTTCAAGCCTGAAGCAGAGGCAAGCAGCAGCAAGAGGACACTTGTGACGCCCCACTTCCCAGGGGGTCACCCATCCTAGAACTACTCTAGCTCTAGCACGCTTAACTCTCATGTTCCTCTTGGATCTTGCTACCATCCAAAATGCTATAGCCGGGTTAGAGATTTAGTCCTATTATATCATTTATATAGAGGACTAATCCAAATTCCGGGGTGTCACATTCTTCCCCCCTTTAAGCCCTGACGTCCACGTCAGGCTCAAGCACACTCACAAGCACCAGGCGATGTGAGACTCGTCTCGCTAGCCTTAGCCGACCTTATGGGGAGCTGCACTCCACCCACAACGGTCATTAGCCGGGGAGCCTCGCTCTACCCGCTATATAACCCTGGCTCAGCCGAGACTCATCTCACATTTCCGGCTGGGTCACGCCCCGAGTGTAAACCAGAACTCGGGCTCGTCTACAGATCCGCCGTGCACACGGAATTTTCCGCATTCACGAAGCGCCGGTAACCTGCTCAAATAATAAAGATACAAAATAGAGCAATACAACAGAGCTGAACTGAAAAATACTACATCTCAGACTGAACTGGAAGTAAGAAAAAAAACAAAATGACTGTAGAATAAGTACAAGTTTCTCTCCCAGCTCACCACAAAATACAACCAGCTGGCTAAAGCCAGACCCCAAAAGTAAAAGTACAACCGTCTGAGATAGGATACATAAGAGGTACAGTCTAGCTACTCACTGTCGGGCCCGCTGTCTAGCTACTCGGCCGTCCTCTCTCCACGACCCGCCGCTGTAAATCCAGCAGCCCCCGCAGAAGGCTCTGCAAAACAAAGGAGAAGAAAAGAAAAAGAAGAATGGGGGTGAGAACTACTAGTAAACCAGTAGCCTCCCCTAGTGGGTAAAACCTCAAACTCTAACACACCCACTAGGTCTACCAGAGGCAAAAGGAAAGGAGAGTGGTAAGAAAAGAAACCGCTGCAAAAAGGGAAAATCTACCACTACTATGCCTCTAAAATACAGTCCTAGTCTGGAACAACCGTATGCAACAGTAACCAACCGTCCCAGATAAACCCAATCTGTGCCGCCCTCATCATCGGGCAAATAAGCCGCGCCGATGTGATAGCAAAACTCCTGCTGCCGCCCTCATCATCGGGCAATAAGCCGCGCCGATGTGATAGCAAAACTGTCCATAACTGTCCGGCCCCGGCCTCCGAAGGGGATCTCGAGGGGAGCTACCCACACGAGTAAAGCACCACCGGGCAATAACCGCGCCGGTAAGATAAAAGCATCACCGGGCAATAACCGCGCCGGTGATAAAAGCAGGATTGGATCACAACTATAAAGCCCCCAGTGGAACACAACCCTCCACTAAAAGAAAACTGATTCCCCAATCAGGTGCAAAAGTAACCATCTGGTCAATCGCCCAATATCCGCGATTGCCGCAATACCCCACAATCCACGACCAGGTCTAACAACCGACCTCCGGTCAACCGCCCAATATCCGCGGTCGCCGGAATAACCCGCAATCACAATCATGTCCCACAACCGACATCTGGTCAACCGCCTATTATCCGCGGTTGCCACAAAACCCTCTAGTCCATAATCAAGCCCTATCACCGATGTCCTATAACCGACATCCGGTCAACCGCCCAATATCCGCGGTCGCCGCCAAAACCCATGATCCATAATCCAGGCCCGGGCTACACTATCCCAAACCCCTGCTCAAACCCGAGCAAACCCACCTGACTAACGAAAAGGAGAAAGAAGCAAACAAGGTTTCTCCTAAGTCAAGTTCCAGGATGAAAGTGTAGCGATAAAAGATGGCCTACCTAGATGTCCATACAAGCATGCAAGTGTTCTCAAGGAAATAAAGAAAAAGGCAACCAATAGTGGTTCCACAAGTGTAACAATTAATAGATCCGCATAGATATAACCATCATGTCTATAATCCACGTTCCATAATAAAGCATTACTATCCACCTATGCATGTCATAAAATCCTCAATAGCACCAACCACTAACAGGATAATCGTAAAGCCCAAAATAAATAATCCAATCCACATGCAAGGTTAAACGCTAACATTCCATCCATACCAACATGTATAAGTCCCAACCACTATCAAATATCCACAATAGTAATTTCCATTGGAAAGGCTCACAATTTTACTTTAAGCATGCATGTCCATAATTAATCATTCAATAAACCAATTGGAGGATCTCTCCAATATTCCTAGGGGCATGTCAGAAAATTGAGGAGTATAACAACCACCCACCTCGATCGCTAATTCCAAGTCCAAAGAGTGCTCCAGGCCAAAAGCTAAACCGCCGCGATCACTGAACAAGAATTACCCCAAAACATACAATTAAATTCAACACATGCTGTCCCAAAGCTAACAGTCCAAAGATGCCCTGTTTTTACCTGCGAGGAGTGCCCAGAAAAATCCAAGAAAAATACTTTCACGATCCTCGCGACGAACCCGTCAAAACGAGTACCTGCACGCTCAAATCCGAGTTTCCTACACTGAGAAATAAATCCGGCAAGGGAACCACCCCGAAATAAACTGCTCTCAAAAACTGTAGCAAACACTTCTGTACACAGAGATTTCTCACCTTCGAAAAATATTCAGAAAATTCCAAGAAAATTTGGGGATATTCCTCGTGATGTGTAGATGCAAAACGCCTTTTGAATCGCTCCAATCCGATGCATGTGCGTGAAGATATCATCAAAATACTGCAACACTGTCCAAAACTCCGCCCCAGAAAAAGAGGTCACAAGATGATCCGAAAACCCCAAGAAAAGCTCGGAATGGGAAAAACCAGTACACATGGGAAACGTAGCCCTACCTGTCGTGAGTCCAATGGCGCAAGAATCGCCTCATTCGGAGGTCGGAGTAAGCCGGGGGAGTCCTTGCACCAAAATGCGACGAAGAAGATCACAAACGAACGAGCGTCGCGCCGCGCCGCAAAAATAGAAACCTTGGGATGCGTGCCGCAGAAAAATCCTGGAATCTGCAGATGGATCCGGCTCTGGGAGATGAAGAAATCTCGTGAAGGTGGCACTGTGAAAGGAGGAACAGGGAAAAAGTTCTTCCCTGTTGAACTCGGCCTATTTATAGGCCAGGAAAAACAATTGGGGAAATGACCAATGGGTCCCCACTTTCGGGCGCTCCCGATTTTCGGGCGGCTACAGTGTTGGGCCCGGCCCAACACTGTGCGCGCCCGAAATCGCCACGGGCCTCCACGTCGCCCCCCGAACAGGCAACAGGCTTCCCCGCCTCCCGCGCAGTGCCGCGTGGCCCGCCTGGTCAACGCGGGTGGGTGGCGCCCGCGAATCACAGGGCGCCACCTGGCCCGCACTATCTCCTCCGACCAACCCTGGCGCGCCGCCTGTCACCCCCTGCCGCGCACTGTTCCGAGGCACTCCACGCTCCGTGGTCCCAGCCTGCGTGAGCCCGCCAACCAAAACCGACACGTGTCCACCCCGGTCCACCGTGCGCCCCGCAATCTCCGTAGACCCCGCCCCGCGGACCGGCCCACTCCCGAGCCGCCACGCGTCCCGCCCCCGGTGCACGCCTGCCGCGTGGACCGGGCGGCCCGCGCCTCGCCCGCCGCGCTGCCCGCGGCCGCTCCGCCGCTGCCCGCCGCCGCCGCCGCTGCCCGCCGGCGGCCGGAGACACTGTTCCGGCATGAACAGTACCCGATGCTCAATAATAACAAGTGGGTAGTCCGTTTTGACCGTTTTCGCGCGCTGAATCCGAATTTGATGTCCATTTTGCCAAATTCCAACCCCAAATTTGCCGATGGCATCCGGAAAGGTATTCCTTGGTCCAAACTTCGCGCTGAGTCCATTTTTAATATCCGCATCGCGCAAAACCACATCTAACGATCCGACGGAGTCCATTGATCACCCACGTGATCCAGTAAGCCCGAAGTCCGCCACAACTGCCCAATTGGTGCACAAACACCTCCAACACACAGTACAAGCTCCCAGATGTCACCAATGACTCAACCACAGCTCTGCAGAGATCCAGGTCATCACATCCTCCCCCACTAAAGAAAGTTTCGTCCTCGAAACTAAAATCAATCCTCAACCAGAAACCTCAACCAAAAAGAGGGAGTAAAAATCCAATCGTCCACCACTCAAGCTCCCAAAGCTGTCAAGTACCTCCTCCAGAGACGCGACTCAAACCTCGGGTCTCTTACAAGAACAGAAAAGAGGCGGGCACCCCAGAAAACGCACCACCTCGATCAAGTACAACTGGGCTAACCGCTCGAGCTACCAAGTCCAAGAGCAACAAGCTCAACGTGAGTACCTCCGCACTCCGGGGTATCCCACAACCACGCTAGCCAGAAAGGCTGCGCCGCCACGGCGGGACACCCGTCCCGCTCACAAAGTCGAAACCATAGAGGCAAAGATAGCCCCCGAGCAACCCCACACACCATCTACCCCCGGCCTAGCCCCTCCCTCGAGGACCGTCCTCGCGGCACAAATCAACCGCCGCGAAAAGAAGAAAAAAAAACGAGCCAGCCAAACCGTCCTAAGTACCAAATCCCAAAACCCAAAACTAGCATAAGACCATCAGGTCTACCGGTACTATCAAGGACTCAACTACACCGGGCAGGACCAACAACACTCCCCTACAAGCCGAGGATCGAGAATATAAACCTCCCGAACCCAAGGTAACCGTCCTACCCCAATCGATGACTAGGATGCTCCAATGCTAGACAATGCAAAACCAATGCCGGTAAATAAAATAAAATAACAAAAAAAAAGAAATAATACCTGTCACCACAAGGTCGCCTGCCGTAAAATCCTCCACCTGAGCGGCGTAGACCCGACCGCTCTGAGCCGGTGGCCGGTGATCCGCCGGGTAAAAAGAAGGTGATCCGCTCGCTGGAGCATAAAGCCGCGAGCTGACAACTGCTGCTGAGGCGGAAAAGGGGCCGATGCTGATGAAGGTGCCGCTGCAGTCGAAAAGGGGCACGAAGCCCGAATGTGGCCTGACTGTCCACACCTGTAACAACGACCCCACCTCTGATCACAGGTGTGCGACAAATGAGATCCCCCGCAGAATATACATCTGTCTCTGTCGCGAAGCCGTGGCTGTCCCGGCTGATGCTGTCCCTGTGCCTGATGCCTGAGACTCCGGCTGCTGCCGCGATGGCCCTCTGAGATCCACTAGGCTCTCGCTGATCCGCACGCCCATGGCTAGGTAACTGAGACCGCGGCGGTCTCCTCACGCTAGCCGATCCCTCGTCCTCGGGTACTGGTCGTTTCCTAAGGAACTCTGTGCGACCATCCCGCCTCGCCTCGCACCACTATGTCGCCTCTCTCCACCCATTCGGCGTGATCGACGGCCTCCTTAAGAGTCTGGAGTCGCTATGCATGCACTAGGGTATAAATCTCGCTGCGGAGGCCTGCCTCGAATAACTCGACCTGGTGTGGTCCATCCCGGGCGACAAAGGGCACGCAGTTTAGCAACTGTATGAACTCCTGATGGTAATCCTGAACCGGCCGATCGCCCTGCTGAAGGTTCTTCAAATCATCCTCCAATTTTCTCTTCACGCTCGTCGGAAAATAGGTATCCAATACCATACGCCGAAACTCAGACCAGGGTAACTGTCGAGAATCTGGAAATCCCGTGGCTCCACTCGACGCCACCAAACATCTGCATCTCCATCCAGGCAGTGTACCGCCAGATGAACTCTGTACCTCGGGTCCGATGAAGAAATCCGCGAAAATCTTCTCCATCGCTGATAGCCATGTCCCAACCTCCCACGGCTGCATGTCCCGCCTGAGAATCTAGGCGGTTCGCGCTTACAAAACTTACAAGTTTGTCAGCAATATCCTGCTCCTCGGCCGGGGTCAAAGTCTGGGCCACTCCCCGAGCCCCGCTACTCGATGATGGTGCCGTCGGCACCAGTGGTACCACAGGTGGTGCCGGGCCTCAAGAACTGTCGGAGGCGGCGCCTCTCTCTCTCGCCAGTACTGCTCAATCCGCTGCTCCTCCGGCGGTTGGTCTCAGCCAGTTGGGCCACCATTGCCCTCAACTCAGCAATCTCCGAAGGTCCACCGCCTGTCCTTGCTAACAGGGGTGTAGGGGCACCCCTGGTAGGAATCCGACGTCGGGGAGGCATCTGCCACAAGAAACCACAAGTCAGCCACACAACCCACACGACCCAATCTAGCGAAAGTCAAGACATCCCCCTATTTCTGTAACTTTATGTTGTCTGCAGCCAACATAACGTTCCACAGAAAATAGGGTATGTCGATCCCTCTTCCTCTCTGGAAGATCAACTAATCCCGACTTTCACCGGGGGCGCAATTTGTCACCCCGCACGCCCTATCATCCCTAGGGCTAGCCAAAAGCCTATGGGTTTCCTAAGTCCCAACTGACCTATCCCTAACTCTGATCCCACCTAATTGTCCCGCCCCTAGTGTAAAACCAGAACTCGGCTCGTCTAACAGATTGCCGCCGTGCACACGAATTTTCCGCATTTCACGAAGCGCCGGTACCGCCACATATAAAGATACAAAATAGAGCAATCCAACATACTGAACTGAAAAATACTACTCTCAGACTGAACTGGAAGTAAGAAA
>CM055072.1:31794840-31866762 GCA_029204045.2 Tillandsia leiboldiana | reverse complement strand
TAGAGCACCGCGACACTTGGTCGCCATAACATCGATAATATTATATTCTAAGCATTAAACAGGGGTTAACTTCACGTAAATCATGCAATTATTTTATTCCTACACATTACTCACAATTTTCGGAATCCAAACATCGGAAAGTACCCACCTCGAAGTCAGTCGACGACCACCCTGAACGTCCTGCGCTCTCGAAGTGACACTGGGAACCTGAAAGAAAGTCCCCTACTGTACAGATCTTAACCAACCTACTTTCCACGAAGATGCGGGTTTCACCCGAAACGCCGATGACCTGACCATTTGCCAAATCGCGGATCGTAGAGCAAGAACCTATACAATGAAAGTCAACGGATTCCGAACGAAAGGTTCAGAGATCTGAACGGTGTCCCCAACAGCCTTCCATGCTACATTACCTTTAGACCCCCGGACTTGCCAAATTGCCTTTATTCATATAAACTCACTAATTAACCTACAACTTTTAAACCGGAAATCTTTAAACCAAAAATATTTTACCGTAACTAGATCTTAACGTGCTGGACCCCGTGCTCACAGTCTCGGATCAGTTTGAGCCATGGAGTTACAATTTAGCCATGAAGTCATATTTGCAATCGAGTCCTATGGTTCTCTAAATTGCATAAATACACCCTATTAACCACTATTTGACTCGATCTCCCAATCCGGATGTTTTAGACTATGCCGTAAATTACGGTAGATCGATCTCGATGCAAGCTAACCCGTGCTCACTGGTTTGAGTGGACACGAAGCCCGAAAACACAATCGGGGTCCATAAAAGCTAATCAACTAGAGCTTAGATTACTACACTAAGCTAACTTCCTATTCTTTATGGAAATTAAAGTGAGCATCATTCTTAATAGGATCTATAAAGTCCAGGGCTCACCTTCGGAGCGTCGCAGCCAGTCGGAGAGATAGCCGGAGCAAGGTGACCGAAGTTGCAAACCTTGCAAAGGCTCGGTTTGGCCGAGGCTTAGTCAAGTCAGGTTTCAAGCCTGAGCAGAGGCAAGCAGCAGCAAGACACTTGTGACGCCCCACTTCCCAGGGGGTCACCCATCCTAGAACTACTCTAGCTCTAGCACGCTTAACTCTCATGTTCCTCTTGGATCTTGCTAACCATCCAAAATGCTATAGCCGGGTTAGAGATTTAGTCCTATTATATCATTTATATAGAGGACTAACCCAAATTCCGGGTGTCACACTTCTTCCCCCCTTTAAGCCCTGACGTCCAGTCAGGCTCAAGCACCATCACAAGCACCAGGCGATGTGAGACTCGTCTCGCTAGCCTTAAGCCGACCTTATGGGAGCTGCACTCCACCCACAACGGTCATTAGCCGGGGAGCCTCGCTCTACCCGCTATATAACCCTGGCTCGCCGAGACTCTCTCACATTTCCGGCTGGGTCACGCCCCGAGTGTAAAACCAAACTCGGGCTCGTCTACAGATCCGCCGTGCACACGGATTTTCCGCATTCACGAAGCGCCGGTAACCTGCTCAAATAATAAGATACAAAATAGAGCAATACAACAGAGCTGAACTGAAAATACTACATCTCAGACTGAACTGGAAGTAAGAAAAAAAACAAAATGACTGTAGAATAAGTACAAGTTTCTCTCCCAGCTCCCCAAAATACACCAGCTGGCTAAAGCCAGACCCCAAAGTAAAAGTACAACCGTCTGAGATAGGATACATAAGAGGTACAGTCTAGCTACTCACTGTCGGGCCCGCTGTCTAGCTACTCGGCCGTCCTCTCTCCACGACCCGCCGCTGTAAATCCAGCAGCCCCCGCAGAAGGCTCTGCAAAACAAAGGAGAAGAAAAGAAAAAGAAGAATGGGGGTGAGAACTACTAGTAAACCAGTAGCCTCCCCTAGTGGGTAAAACCTCAAAACTCTAACACACCCACTAGGTCTACCAGAGGCAAAAGGAAAGGGAGATGGTAAGAAAGAAACCGCTGCAAAAAGGGAAAATCTACCACTACTATGCCTCTAAAATACAGTCCTAGTCTGGAACAACCGTATGCAACAGTAACCAACCGTCCCAGATAAACCCAATCTGTGCCGCCCTCATCATCGGGCAAATAAGCCGCGCCGATGTGATAGCAAACTCCTGCTGCCGCCCTCATCATCGGGCAAATAAGCCGCGCCGATGTGATAGCAAAACTGTCCATAACTGTCCGGCCCCGGCCTCCGAAGGGGATCTCGAGGGGAGCTACCCACACGAGTAAAGCACCACCGGGCAATAACCGCGCCGGTAAGATAAAAGCATCACCGGGCAATAACCGCGCCGGTGATAAAAGCAGATTGGATCACAACTATAAAGCCCCCAGTGGAACACAACCCTCCACTAAAAGAAAACTGATTCCCCAATCAGGTGCAAAAGTAACCATCTGGTCAATCGCCCAATATCCGCGATTGCCGCAATACCCCACAATCCACGACCAGGTCTAACAACCGACCTCCGGTCAACCGCCCAATATCCGCGGTCGCCGGAATAACCCCGCAATCACAATCATGTCCCACAACCGACATCTGGTCAACCGCCTATTATCCGCGGTTGCCACAAAACCCTCTAGTCCATAATCAAGCCCTATCACCGATGTCCTATAACCGACATCCGGTCAACCGCCCAATATCCGCGGTCAGCCGCCAAAACCCATGATCCATAATCCAGGCCCGGGCTACACTATCCCAAACCCCTGCTCAAACCCGAGCAAACCCACCTGACTAACGAAAAGGAGAAAGAAGCAACAAGGTTTCTCCTAAGTCAAGTTCCAGGATGAAAGTGTAGCGATAAAAGATGGCCTACCTAGATGTCCATACAAGCATGCAAGTGTTCTCAAGGAAATAAAGAAAAAGGCAACCAATAGTGGTTCCACAAGTGTAACAATTAATAGATCCGCATAGATATAACCATCATGTCTATAATCCACGTTCCATAATAAAGCATTACTATCCACCTATGCATGTCATAAAATCCTCAATAGCACCAACCACTAACAGGATAATCGTAAGCCCAAAATAAATAATCCAAATCCACATGCAAGGTTAAACGCTAACATTCCATCCATACCAACATGTATAAGTCCCAACCACTATCAAATATCCACAATAGTAATTTCCATTGGAAAGGCTCACAATTTACTTTAAGCATGCATGTCCATAATTAATCATTCAATAAACCAATTGGAGGATCTCTCCAATATTCCTAGGGGCATGTCAGAAAATTGAGGAGTATAACAACCACCCACCTCGATCGCTAATTCCAAGTCCAAAGAGTGCTCCAGGCCAAAAGCTAAACCGCCGCGATCACTGAACAAGAATTACCCCCAAACATACAATTAAATTCAACACATGCTGTCCCAAAGCTAACAGTCCAAAGATGCCCTGTTTTTACCTGCGAGGAGTGCCCAGAAAAATCCAAGAAAATACTTTCACGATCCTCGCGACGAACCCGTCAAAACGAGTACCTGCACGCTCAAATCCGAGTTTCCTACACTGAGAAATAAATCCGGCAAGGGAACCACCCCGAAATAAACTGCTCTCAAAAACTGTAGCAAACACTTCTGTACACAGAGATTTCTCACCTTCGAAAAATATTCAGAAAATTCCAAGAAAATTTGGGGATATTCCTCGTGATGTGTAGATGCAAAACGCCTTTTGAATCGCTCCAATCCGATGCATGTGCGTGAAGATATCATCAAAATACTGCAACACTGTCCAAAACTCCGCCCCAGAAAAAGAGGTCACAAGATGATCCGAAAACCCCAAGAAAAGCTCGGAATGGGAAAACCAGTACACATGGGAAACGTAGCCCTACCTGTCGTGAGTCCAATGGCGCAAGAATCGCCTCATTCGGAGGTCGGAGTAAGCCGGGGGAGTCCTTGCACCAAAATGCGACGAAGAAGATCACAAACGAACGAGCGTCGCGCCGCGCCGCAAAAATAGAAACCTTGGGATGCGTGCCGCAGAAAAATCCTGGAATCTGCAGATGGATCCGGCTCTGGGAGATGAAGAAATCTCGTGAAGGTGGCACTGTGAAAGGAGGAACAGGGAAAAAGTTCTTCCCTGTTGAACTCGGCCTATTTATAGGCCAGGAAAAACAATTGGGGAAATGACCAATGGGTCCCCACTTTCGGGCGCTCCCGATTTTCGGGCGGCTACAGTGTTGGGCCCGGCCCAACACTGTGCGCGCCCGAAATCGCCACGGGCCTCCACGTCGCCCCCGAACAGGCAACAGGCTTCCCCGCCTCCCGCGCAGTGCCGCGTGGCCCGCCTGGTCAACGCGGGTGGGTGGCGCCCGCGAATCACAGGGCGCCACCTGGCCCGCACTATCTCCTCCGACCAACCCTGGCGCGCCGCCTGTCACCCCCTGCCGCGCACTGTTCCGAGGCACTCCACGCTCCGTGGTCCCAGCCTGCGTGAGCCCGCCAACCAAAAACCGACACGTGTCCACCCCGGTCCACCGTGCGCCCCGCAATCTCCGTAGACCCCGCCCCGCGGACCGGCCCACTCCCGAGCCGCCACGCGTCCCGCCCCCGGTGCACGCCTGCCGCGTGGACCGGGCGGCCCGCGCCTCGCCCGCCGCGCTGCCCGCGGCCGCTCCGCCGCTGCCCGCCGCCGCCGCCGCTGCCCGCCGGCGGCCGGAGACACTGTTCCGGCATGAACAGTACCCGATGCTCAATAATAACAAGTGGGTAGTCCGTTTTGACCGTTTTCGCGCGCTGAATCCGAATTTGATGTCCATTTTGCCAAATTCCAACCCCAAAATTTGCCGATGGCATCCGGAAAGGTATTCCTTGGTCCAAACTTCGCGCTGAGTCCATTTTTAATATCCGCATCGCGCAAAACCACATCTAACGATCCGACGGAGTCCATTGATCACCCACGTGATCCAGTAAGCCCGAAGTCCGCCACAACTGCCCAATTGGTGCACAAACACCTCCAACACACAGTACAAGCTCCCCAGATGTCACCAATGACTCAACCACAGCTCTGCAGAGATCCAGGTCATCACATCCTCCCCCACTAAAAGAAAGTTTCGTCCTCGAAACTAAAATCAATCCTCAACCAGAAACCTCAACCAAAAAGAGGGAGTAAAAATCCAATCGTCCACCACTCAAGCTCCCAAAGCTGTCAAGTACCTCCTCCAGAGACGCGACTCAAACCTCGGGTCTCTTACAAGAACAGAAAAGAGGCGGGCACCCCAGAAAACGCACCACCTCGATCAAGTACAACTGGGCTAACCGCTCGAGCTACCAAGTCCAAGAGCAACAAGCTCAACGTGAGTACCTCCGCACTCCCGGGGTATCCCACAACCACGCTAGCCAGAAAGGCTGCGCCGCCACGGCGGGACACCCGTCCCGCTCACAAAGTCGAAACCATAGAGGCAAAGATAGCCCCCGAGCAACCCCACACACCATCTACCCCCGGCCTAGCCCCTCCCTCGAGGACCGTCCTCGCGGCACAAATCAACCGCCGCGAAAAGAAGAAAAAAAAACGAGCCAGCCAAACCGTCCTAAGTACCAAATCCCAAAACCCAAAACTAGCATAAGACCATCAGGTCTACCGGTACTATCAAGGACTCAACTACACCGGGCAGGACCAACAACACTCCCCTACAAGCCGAGGATCGAGAATATAAACCTCCCGAACCCAAGGTAACCGTCCTACCCCAATCGATGACTAGGATGCTCCAATGCTAGACAATGCAAAACCAATGCCGGTAAATAAAATAAAATAACAAAAAAAAGAAATAATACCTGTCACCACAAGGTCGCCTGCCGTAAAATCCTCCACCTGAGCGGCGTAGACCCGACCGCTCTGAGCCGGTGGCCGGTGATCCGCCGGGTAAAAAGAAGGTGATCCGCTCGCTGGAGCATAAAGCCGCTGAGCTGACAACTGCTGCTGAGGCGGAAAAGGGGCCGATGCTGATGAAGGTGCCGCTGCAGTCGAAAAGGGGCACGAAGCCCGAATGTGGCCTGACTGTCCACACCTGTAACAACGACCCCACCTCTGATCACAGGTGTGCGACAAATGAGATCCCCCGCAGAATATACATCTGTCTCTGTCGCGAAGCCGTGGCTGTCCCGGCTGATGCTGTCCCTGTGCCTGATGCTGAGACTCCGGCTGCTGCCGCGATGGCCTCTGAGATCCACTAGGCTCTCGCTGATCCGCACGCCCATGGCTAGGTAACTGAGACCGCGGCGGTCTCCTCACGCTAGCCGATCCCTCGTCCTCGGGTACTGGTCGTTTCCTAACGGAACTCTGTGCGACCATCCCGCCTCGCCTCGCCACCACTATGTCGCCTCTCTCCACCCATTCGGCGTGATCGACGGCCTCCTTAAGAGTCTGGAGTCGCTATGCATGCACTAGGGTATAAATCTCGCTGCGGAGGCCTGCCTCGAATAACTCGACCTGGTGTGGTCCATCCCGGGCGACAAAGGGCACGCAGTTTAGCAACTGTATGAACTCCTGATGGTAATCCTGAACCGGCCGATCGCCCTGCTGAAGGTTCTTCAAATCATCCTCCAATTTTCTCTTCACGCTCGTCGGAAAATAGGTATCCAATACCATACGCCGAAACTCAGACCAGGGTAACTGTCGAGAAATCTGGAAATCCCGTGGCTCCACTCGACGCCACCAAACATCTGCATCTCCATCCAGGCAGTGTACCGCCAGATGAACTCTGTACCTCGGGTCGATGAAGAAATCCGCGAAAATCTTCTCCATCGCTGATAGCCATGTCCCAACCTCCCACGGCTGCATGTCCCGCCCTGAGAATCTAGGCGGTTCGCGCTTACAAAACTTAACAAGTTTGTCAGCAATATCCTGCTCCTCGGCCGGGGTCAAAGTCTGGGCCACTCCCCGAGCCCCGCTACTCGATGATGGTGCCGTCGGCACCAGTGGTACCACAGGTGGTGCCGGGGCCTCAAGAACTGTCGGAGGCGGCGCCTCTCTCTGCGCCAGTAGCTGCTCAATCCGCTGCTCCTGCCGGCGGTTGGTCTCAGCCAGTTGGGCCACCATTGCCCTCAACTCAGCAATCTCCGAAGGTCCAGCCTGTCCTGGCTCAACAGGGGGTGTAGGGGCACCCCTGGTAGGAATCCGACGTCGGGGAGGCATCTGCCACAAGAAACCACAAGTCAGCCACACAACCCCACACGACCCAATCTAGCGAAAGTCAAGGACATCCCCCTATTTCTGTAACTTTATGTTGTCTGCAGCCAACATAACGGTCCCACAGAAAATAGGGTATGTCGATCCCTCTTCACTCTCTGGAAGAGTCAAAACTAAATCACCGACTTTCGCAATTTGTCACGTCCCTCACGCCCTATCATCCTAGGGCTAGCCAAAAGCCTAGGGTTTCCTAAGTCCCAACTGACCTATCCCTAAGCTCTGATACCACCTAATCTGTCACGCCCCGAGTGTAAACCAGAACTCGGGCTCGTCTACAGATCCGCCGTGCACACGGAATTTTCCGCATTCACGAAGCGCCGGTAACCTGCTCAAATAATAAAGATACAAAATAGAGCAATACAACAGAGCTGAACTGAAAAATACTACATCTCAGACTGAACTGGAAGTAAGAAAAAAAACAAAATGACTGTAGAATAAGTACAAGTTTCTCTCCCAGCTCACCACAAAATACAACCAGCTGGCTAAAGCCAGACCCCAAAAGTAAAAGTACAACCGTCTGAGATAGGATACATAAGAGGTACAGTCTAGCTACTCACTGTCGGGCCCGCTGTCTAGCTACTCGGCCGTCCTCTCTCCACGACCCGCCGCTGTAAATCCAGCAGCCCCCGCAGAAGGCTCTGCAAAACAAAGGAGAAGAAAAGAAAAAGAAGAATGGGGGTGAGAACTACTAGTAAACCAGTAGCCTCCCCTAGTGGGTAAAACCTCAAACTCTAACACACCCACTAGGTCTACCAGAGGCAAAAGGAAAGGAGAGTGGTAAGAAAAGAAACCGCTGCAAAAAGGGAAAATCTACCACTACTATGCCTCTAAAATACAGTCCTAGTCTGGAACAACCGTATGCAACAGTAACCAACCGTCCCAGATAAACCCAATCTGTGCCGCCCTCATCATCGGGCAAATAAGCCGCGCCGATGTGATAGCAAAACTCCTGTTGCCGCCCTCATCATCGGGCAAATAAGCCGCGCCGATGTGATAGCAAAACTGTCCATAACTGTCCGGCCCCGGCCTCCGAAGGGGATCTCGAGGGGAGCTACCCACACGAGTAAAGCACCACCGGGCAATAACCGCGCCGGTAAGATAAAAGCATCACCGGGCAATAACCGCGCCGGTGATAAAAGCAGGATTGGATCACAACTATAAAGCCCCCAGTGGAACACAACCCTCCACTAAAAGAAAACTGATTCCCCAATCAGGTGCAAAAGTAACCATCCGGTCAATCGCCCAATATCCGCGATTGCCGCAATACCCCACAATCCACGACCAGGTCTAACAACCGACCTCCGGTCAACCGCCCAATATCCGCGGTCGCCGGAATAACCCGCAATCACAATCATGTCCCACAACCGACATCTGGTCAACCGCCTATTATCCGCGGTTGCCACAAAACCCTCTAGTCCATAATCAAGCCCTATCACCGATGTCCTATAACGGACATCCGGTCAACCGCCCAATATCCGCGGTCGCCGCCAAAACCCATGATCCATAATCCAGGCCCGGGCTACACTATCCCAAACCCCTGCTCAAACCCGAGCAAACCCACCTGACTAACGAAAAGGAGAAAGAAGCAAACAAGGTTTCTCCTAAGTCAAGTTCCAGCATGAAAGTGTAGCGATAAAAGATGGCCTACCTAGATGTCCATACAAGCATGCAAGTGTTCTCAAGGAAATAAAGAAAAAGGCAACCAATAGTGGTTCCACAAGTGTAACAATTAATAGATCCGCATAGATATAACCATCATGTCTATAATCCACGTTCCATAATAAAGCATTACTATCCACCTATGCATGTCATAAAATCCTCAATAGCACCAACCACTAACAGGATAATCGTAAAGCCCAAAATAAATAATCCAATCCACATGCAAGGTTAAACGCTAACATTCCATCCATACCAACATGTATAAGTCCCAACCACTATCAAATATCCACAATAGTAATTTCCATTGGAAAGGCTCACAATTTTACTTTAAGCATGCATGTCCATAATTAATCATTCAATAAACCAATTGGAGGATCTCTCCAATATTCCTAGGGGCATGTCAGAAAATTGAGGAGTATAACAACCACCCACCTCGATCGCTAATTCCAAGTCCAAAGAGTGCTCCAGGCCAAAAGCTAAACCGCCGCGATCACTGAACAAGAATTACCCCAAAACATACAATTAAATTCAACACATGCTGTCCCAAAGCTAACAGTCCAAAGATGCCCTGTTTTTACCTGCGAGGAGTGCCCAGAAAAATCCAAGAAAAATACTCTCACGATCCTCGCGACGAACCCGTCGAAACGAGTACCTGCACGCTCAAATCCGAGTTTCCTACACTGAGAAATAAATCCGGCAAGGGAACCACCCCGAAATAAACTGCTCTCAAAAACTGTAGCAAACACTTCTGTACACAGAGATTTCTCACCTTCGAAAAATATTCAGAAAATTCCAAGAAAATTTGGGGATATTCCTCGTGATGTGTAGATGCAAAACGCCTTTTGAATCGCTCCAATCCGATGCATGTGCGCGAAGATATCATCAAAATACTGCAACACTGTCCAAAACTCCGCCCCAGAAAAAGAGGTCACAAGATGATCCGAAAACCCCAAGAAAAGCTCGGAATGGGAAAAAACCAGTACACATGGGAAACGTAGCCCTACCTGTCGTGAGTCCAACGGCGCAAGAATCGCCTCATTCGGAGGTCGGAGTAAGCCGGGGGAGTCCTTGCACCAAAATGCGACGAAGAAGATCACAAAAGAACGAGCGTCGCGCCGCGCCGCAAAAATAGAAACCTTGGGATGCGTGCCGCAGAAAAATCCTGGAATCTGCAGATGGATCCGGCTCTGGGAGATGAAGAAATCTCGTGAAGGTGGCACTGTGAAAGGAGGAACAGGGAAAAAGTTCTTCCCTGTTGAACTCGGCCTATTTATAGGCCAGGAAAAACAATTGGGGAAATGACCAATGGGTCCCCACTTTCGGGCGCTCCCGATTTTCGGGCGGCTACAGTGTTGGGCCCGGCCCAACACTGTGCGCGCCCGAAATCGCCACGGGCCTCCACGTCGCCCCCCGAACAGTCAACAGGCTTCCCCGCCTCCCGCGCAGTGCCGCGTGGCCCGCCTGGTCAACGCGGGTGGGTGGCGCCCGCGAATCACAGGGCGCCACCTGGCCCGCACTATCTCCTCCGACCAACCCTGGCGCGCCGCCTGTCACCCCCTGCCGCGCACTGTTCCGAGGCACTCCACGCTCCGTGGTCCCAGCCTGCGTGAGCCCGCCAACCAAAAACCGACACGTGTCCACCCCGGTCCACCGTGCGCCCCGCAATCTCCGTAGACCCCGCCCCGCGGACCGGCCCACTCCCGAGCCGCCACGCGTCCCGCCCCCGGTGCACGCCTGCCGCGTGGACCGGGCGGCCCGCGCCTCGCCCGCCGCGCTGCCCGCGGCCGCTCCGCCGCTGCCCGCCGCCGCCGCCGCTGCCCGCCGGCGGCCGGAGACACTGTTCCGGCATGAATAGTACCCGATGCTCAATAATAACAAGTGGGTAGTCCGTTTTGACCGTTTTCGCGCGCTGAATCCGAATTTGATGTCCATTTTGCCAAATTCCAACCCCAAAATTTGCCGATGGCATCCGGAAAGGTATTCCTTGGTCCAAACTTCGCGCTGAGTCCATTTTTAATATCCGCATCGCGCAAAACCACATCTAACGATCCGACGGAGTCCATTGATCACCCACGTGATCCAGTAAGCCCGAAGTCCGCCACAACTGCCCAATTGGTGCACAAACACCTCCAACACACAGTACAAGCTCCCCAGATGTCACCAATGACTCAACCACAGCTCTGCAGAGATCCAGGTCATCACAACACTCACAGAGGTGGCTCGATCACTTCCCGACCCAGCTCCGGCGGCCCCGTGCGGTGGTTGGCCGAAAAATCCAACCTTGCGGCCACCTGGGAGCATCCATGGAGGGTTAGGTTCTGGCCAATGAGGACCACATGCAAATACATGGAAAGTTTACAGATGACTTCTAGAGCCTACCTGGGTGGTCGGCCGGCGACTAAAGGCGGCGGCGACGGCCGGTGGTGGAGCTCAGGCTAGCTTCTTGGTGCAACAACAGAGGTAAGCAACCCCACGTCAAAAACCTCATGCAACATCATGAGGAACCTTTAAACGGCCAAACAAACTTACCTGAGTCACCGGACGGCGACTCGGAGCGGCGGCAATGGCCGGCGGCGAAGCTCGGCCAAGCTCGGAGAGCTCTAATGGCGGATTTCGAACCGTGGGTCTTGAGTCCCAGCAACTTACACCAACCCACTCACCTCGATGCCGTGGAGCTTGCTGAGGTGATGGCCGGCGACTGGGTGAGCGGCGGCGCCGGGCGGCTAGGTTCGGCCATGACAAGATTTTGCCCGGTTCTAGGGCACGCCCGAGCGTCGCGGATCCTCAACCGATCACTCTCAAACTCGAAGGAGATCTTGCAGTCGACCCGAGGAAGAGTTCCGACATGTCTGATCACGTTTCCAACGGCTAGATGAAGCTCGGGAACAGATCTGGCCTAAAACTAGGTTTCCGGCGATCTTCTCCCACCCACTGGCAACCGGAGCACGGCAGTGCCTCCCACTTCACAGAGAGAGTGCTCTCGATGTCAGAAGGAGACTGCAAGGGTTTTGAAGCAACAAAGATGATGAAGTGGCATGAACTCACCTCGTCGGACAAGAGGAAGAAGAAGAGATCCTCCACCGGTGGAGCAGGGCGTCGGGAACACCTCGGCTGGGTCTCTCAGGCACAGAGAAGGTCCCAGAAGAGGTCTGGTGAATTATGGAGTCCTCTCGTTGCTTCCTACTCCAACCCAACTGAGATCAAGGCTTCCTCTTGATCCCTCACTTTTTCCGGCGAAGGGAGACGGCGGCCGGCGGCGTAACCGACGAGGAGAGAGCAGAGGGACACGAAGGGGTTGGTGGATGCGGCTGGGTGCTAGGGTTCTGGGCTCTACAGTTTCAAAGGAACCCTAATACTATATATATACAAATGCAACAAAATGCATTTAGCTCCCTCTACTCACAATATTTAGAGCCAAGTCCCTCACAGTATTTCAATTTCAAAAAATCAGGTCCCTCTCCAAGAATTCGCACAAAAATCGGAGCACAAAATATAGGGGTCTCTATGTAATTTTTCATATTTCTCACTGTTTTTCACATTTTTCGAGGTATTCGAGTCGCCAAACGGAAAAACGGACTTCGCCACGACGTCCGGCTCGACGAAACCTATAAAATAGTGATTTTGGTTTGTCGCATTCGATCCCCTATAATTTTAAAATCCATAAAATACTGCAGTTTATACAGTTTGGCACGCTTTACGATGCTTTAGGTTCGTTAAACACAAATTTCGTCGGTGGCACTGCGTTCAGATCGATGACGCCATTCAAATCGACTACCTGGATCGTCAGATTCGGACCCCAGACAGTCGATCGGGCGACGTTGGCCAACGCGGAAATTAAATTAGGGTGTTACTATTCAAATCACTATTCACTTAAGTCGCGGGTCCTATTAGTTTTCTTGCTGATTTCAGGACGATCCGACCGTCGGATCAACAAACGATCTATACCATTTTCACTCGATTCGATGAGACGGTCGCACTGGAGATTTTAGATTTCCGAGATCAGACTCAGATCGGGAAGGCAGAAATAGTGCCTCGAAAACTGTGCAATTTGCGCACCGGTACGCAAATCACTAAGGTTTAGATTTGTTTCCTCACACGCATTCACACTTGAATTTCTCGAGTATTACAGTTGGTCGGATCTACGCGTGGGCTTGCTCCGGCCATTTAAGGTTGGATCAAAATTGGTGGTTTTCTTCTGCTGGACAGTAGGAGGACCTCCACAAAGTTTGAGGCGATATGGTTCAGTGTGGAGTTCGGGAGTCGAAGCCCTAGCTTTTGGGTGTGTTACACTTGGTCGAGTAGCGCCGCCCATCGCCGCCGTCGCTTATCCGGTGCTGGAAAACCTCTAGTAAGCTCCCTTATGCCCAGAGCACTCCTCCGGACCCTTCGCATGTGACCCATATAGCGCAGATGCCAACTTGCCATTAATGACCTTGAAGCTTGCTCTAGGTCATCTTCTTCGGCCAACCACCTCACCGGAGTGCCGTGGCAGGGTTGGGTGGTGATCCTTCCATCTCTAGAAACCTTCTACAGCAAGTGCTTGCCTTGGATTAAGGTTTGATCCCGAGAAAGTACAAGTTCGGCCAAAATCGAGCTCTAGCTAAAGGAGTTGTTGGCCACCTTGCCCCGACGACGATTGCAATAACCTCGAGACACCCCGAAGGTGATCCTCTGAACCTTTTTGCGTCCCTGAATATGATGCTTGCCTTTAAAATGCTTTTGGTTAAGTGTTGATGTAAGATTGGCCAACTAGTGCTCTATATGATCATTGATCATGGACCAAGTGCTGTTTTTGGGTCTCGACTTGCTTCCAAACAGTGAGCACGGGTTTTATCTCGTCGAGGTCTATCTAGTGAGGGTTTGGGTCTGACCTGGAAGCTTGCATTAAAATGAAACGAGTAGAAATATGTGTTTATTATATATTATTATACTAATTTTGTAAACCCTAGGGTTTTTTTTGTAATTGTAGCATGAGTGGCTGTTGTAGATAGTGTAGACATGATTTCTGGACCCTTCGTTCGGGATCCGTTGGCTTTCGTTGAGCGGGTTTTGCTTAACGAACTGTAAATCGACAAAATTATCGATTTAACAACGGTTTTGCGCTAAACGCGCATTTCGAGAATAGTGTATAATTTTTGTTGGTTGCCAGCTATCCCTGGCTGTTCCTGACGCTGTCCCGGTGAGTTCGGTGATTTTAGTTTAGCGTCGGTGGGTTCCGGAGCCGAAATCTGATTTTCGGGGTTATTTTAGTGATTTTGACACCGCCGGTGCACGGGATGACACAAAGTTTGGTGTTAGGGCCCGAACGTCTTAAGTTAGACATTCCTGGGCAACACGTGAAGTTTCGTGAGATTTGGATATCGTTTGACATTGATTAGACCATAATTGGTCAATCGGCGGATTACCGAAATTTTCGGCGAATCCCGAGGTTTCAGGGAAGTTCCCTATTTATACTATCTGTATGCAGTGAGATTGTGAGTGGGGTATGAGTGAGTCCTGTGTTGACACGTGATACTATTGTAGGCCCCAGCAGTCAGGAGCCAGCCCGAGATTCGTCCAGCGGATATCGCGACCGTCTGCCTTGAGGTGGGTTATCTTTGGTCTGGGTTTTATCACTTCGGCCCTACGGGTACCGTAGTAGGACGGACCCCTTTGATTATTGGCAGCTTTTATCCCACAAATGAGCTTTTATTATGCTTTTATTTTCAGCAGTAGTTTATACATATCTGGACATATGCCATGCTTGTATGGTCACTAGCTCAGTTTTTATACTTTTCTCTATTCTTCACTGCATGTTTAGAATAGGAGTTACTGTTTCAGTATTTGGCATGATATACTTCAGTATCAGTATCTTAGCAGGGATTTTCTCGGCTTTTCGCCAACAATCCGGTCTTTAGACCGTGGTTTGAGCATCAGCATTATGATCGTCGTTGAGCCAACTTTCAGTCGCGCATACCTACGGATTTGCTACCTGCACTGGTGTTCTTTACCAGTAGAGAGGTCACATTGACCCGTGAGCCCGTTGGGGTGATGATAGCATACTGGTCTCAAGAGCGGTATTAGCTTGAGGTCCTTGAGACCAACAGTGGCATGAGATTGGGTATACTTGTACTTACAGTTTTGATGCATTACTTATTCACCTATATTATGCTTGTTTACTTATCTAGCTTGCTTAGTTGATTATCCGCATTTATTATTCCCAATTTTTTATTATCCGCTTATTATTGTATCTAGTAGGTATGACTTACTATTTCTCGGCCCGTCGTGCTCACTGGAATACAATTATGATGTATCTCACACCCTTGGGTGACCATTTTTCCAGGTCAGTCAGGTGCTTGGATTTTGGGACGACCTGGTGAGCATACGCGTTAGAGTTGTCCCCTGACAGGCTGTGATTTATCGTGATTCAATATTTCGGATTTATTGCTTTACTTATTTTGATCATGAGTAGTTGTGGATATCTAGGACTGTGGTTGTTTGTGTAGTTGTGGATATCTAGGACTGTGGTTGTTTGTGTAGTTGTGGATATCTAGGACTGTGATGCTTTATGTTTATGTCCATGATAAACCTTATGGTTGTAATAGAGTAGATGGTTATGTTTACTGTTCGGTTACTGTGATTATATCTACTCTGATTAACTGTTGTATTCGCCTAGCTGTGCATGTATAGGGAAGACTCTGTCCGTTTGTTCAGAGAATTCCCTATGAGTGTGGTGGTCTGTTCGCGCCTCAATTTTCAAAATGGCAACTCTGATTTGAAAAAAAAATAAAAAAAATTAGACTAGTTTTCTAAACTCGGGGCATGAACACTTACACGCTACCTTTGCGCAAACCGTGCCGCCTTGCGCCACGCTGCTTGCGCCTCGTTGCATCGTGCAGCTTGCGCCTCGTTGCGTTGCGCCCGAGCAGTCAGGAGCCTGTACATGAGCCTAGCAGTGGATTTCAGGACCACCTACATTGAGGTGGGTACTCCGATCCGGGCATTGGCATAGTGTAACCTAATTGGGTACCATAGTCGAGCGGACCCTTTGGTTATCTTGCTAGTCCTTCTTCAGTTTTCTGCTCTATGATCTATCTTGCTTATTGTGACATACCATGATGTTCAGTGTAGTTGACACTCTGACACTCTTAGCATTCTTATCATTCATACCTATTTTGCATATATATATCACGATCAGTGTTAGTAGCTAGACACTCCTATTAGTTCTTGCTATATATCTTCTACTGCTATATTTGGTCACCTATCATATGTCTGGATTTTTTTGCATGTAGAGTAGGAGGATATCATTGTAATTATGACATTGCTTAAAGTGTCCACGGTTTTTTCCTCAGTATCACTTTCGGTATGCGTGGCTTTTTTCTCGTTTTATTAGTGTGTCTTTCTCTTTGGCTTTTGTTTTTATATTGTAGAGCTTGTTAAACGGAGAATGGCGGTGCGATTGGCTAAAAAATATGGTAACCGGAGCTTTCGGTGTGATTTTTCTAAGTAATGGGTATAAAAGATTTTCTAAATACCCATTATTGGCTTTTGGTGCTTTAATATCCGTACCAATGTATGATGAGATCTCCGATAGATTTGGTACGCAAATCGAGGAAGAAACTGTTAAATCAAAATATAAAATTGTTACAAAATATGGAATTGATTGCAAAAGGATAAGATTTGTTACAAAAAGATAAGAGCAGTTATTATTGTTTCAAAATCTTTTATAAATAGTGGAAACCGGGGATCGATTTTACTTTACACGTTAAAGAGAGTGAAACAAGAAAACCCTCGTTTTTTCAATTTTTATTAGCAAAAGAGAACTTCACTTTCTTCCTCGAGGGGTGCGTCGAAGATCGGATTCGGAATCGTCATCCTCATTGGAGGTCGGAGGAGGGAGCACCATCATCGCGAGAGACCGGAGAACGGAGATTGGAGCCGAGCATCGTGCCGTCGTCCCCGTCGGCAAAGAGGTTAGTTCTTGGCTTTTCGTTATTATCCTTATTTTTCATGAAAATTTTCGTATTTTTATTTGGGGTTTCTTGGGATTTTCGTCGGAGCATGGGATTTTAGACAGGAGGTCGCCGCCACCGTCGGATTTTATGGGAGGCCGCCGCCACCGTCGGATGTAACGGGAGGCTGCCGCCGCCGTTGTGTTAAACGAGAGGCCGCCACCGCCGTGACCATGTTCGCGAGGCCGTCGCCACAGTTGCCATTGTCGCAGAGTCATCGCCGGAGCCGGGGAGGTGAAGGGGAAAGGGAAAAAAAAAAGAAGAGAGAAGAAGGAGGTTTGTTACTGTGCGGCCGGCCCGGCCCAGCCGCGCGGTCCACTCCCCCCGCGTGGACCCGGTCCACGCGTTCCCCTGCTTCGGGTGTGAACCCGGCACACGTCCTTCTTCCTACACCCGGCTCCTCCGCGCGGCCCAACCCGGCCCAGCTTCGCGCGGTCCACGCGCAGGCGGGCGCTCGGTCCACGCCGCTGCCCCTCTTGGTGTGAACCCAGTCCACGCGCCTGGTTCATGCACCACCGGGCAGCCCAACCCAGCCCAAGGCCCAGCAGTTCGTTCCAACAGGGGTTTTGGCCCGTTTCGCTTCGTTTTCAATTTTTTTGTGCCTGTTTGGCCTCCGTCGTCGTTGGGTTTGGTTGGGTTTTCGCCGTCGGAAGCCCGGGTTGACATACGATTTACGGAATTATTATCCGATTGTGTTTTTAATATTGGTTTTGATGTAGCTTTTATCCGGTCAAAGTTGAGGAGATTTTGAGGGGTTTTTGGAACATCGTTTTCTTCGCCAATCGAGGTGGGTAACTAAACCAAGGTTGAAGGTGTGGTTGAACGTTGGTGTTCAACCCTCATTTTCCTTTTATTGTTGTTTTTGGTATTGCTATTTTAAGATGACAGGAAGGTTATCGTCACGGTTGTTGCAACGAAACGATACATACGTGAGGGACAAGGACAAATACTTGACTTATTGGTTTATTTCACGAGTATGGGATCGTGAGGTGAACTGTGACTTATTCCACGAGTATGGGATCGTGAGGGGTACCACATCTTATTCCACAAGTATGGGATTGTGAAAGGCATCACAATGTTGTACGCAACTAAAGGATCGAGTAGCTGATGGCGCAGTCATGTGCACCAGCGGTTTGGCCACTGTAGGGGTGTACTTTTTTGGGAAAGTGGTCTAAGGACCTGTGATCTCTACGTGGTGACTTCGTAGAGGCCCTCTATGGCATAGAGGCGAGGGTTAAAGAGGCACCAAAGAATTGAGCAAGTTTGATGTTTCCATAGGTCTACGGACTAAGGGGGTGGTATGAATGGTTCAGATATTTCGGATTACGATTTGGTGTCCTATTTACTTTATTGTACCTATTGTTAAGGATTTTGTTTTGGCGTATTTCGTAAAGTTGAAGATTGAAGATGAAGGCTTGTCAATCATATGCATCAATCTAAAAAAAAATGGATTCAAATGTTCAGATACATTCAACTAAATAATCTTTGATGATTTGAATACGTTCTTATAGCTTAAAAATACTTTGGAATATTTTCTATGGCTTAAAAATAAAAAACTGGACAATCTGGGTGTTCAGGATTCGGATCAGGTGCATCCAGTATGGACCCCGGGCATGGAATTTTCTATTTCGCATGAACAATCCGGATCAGACTTATTCCAGTCTGCACTGCCATCCTGAAAAATCTGTTTTAGGCCGTTTTTGATTTTTATCTCTTTCCAAATCTATTTCTAGCCTATAAATAGACCCAAAAGTTCATCTTTTAGGGTATCCCAAAAGGGATCAAAGGTAAGAAAAACAAATCTACATATAGAGAAGAAAAGGTAAACACATTCTATTTTAGGTTTTCTTCTTCTATATTTATTGATTTGATTCTAGGTTTTTCAAACTCCTTATTCTTTGAAGAATTAAATCGATGAATACTTAGATGGTGTTTCCTTGTCTATCTATGATGATCTAAGTATTCAAATATCATCACCACCAAAATCAACGATTTTCGAAAGGAAGATCGGCGCGTGGATTCGCGTGGCCTTGTGGATTCAAGGTGAACGACTTCGTGGATTCGAAGTTAGGCGTGTTCGAGGATTCGACATGCTACATTGGTGACCGTGGATTCGGTTGAAGACTTCGTGGATTCGAAGTCGGACGCTTTCGTGGATTCGAAGAGCGTTGAGGACTGCGGAGAAGATCTACTCGGAGCGTACGGTAAAGGTTGAGTCGTGTGTGTGCGTTATATCACCTTGTACGTGTTTTAATCTTAGTGGATTTTCCCGTGTGATCGGTCCCGTGGTTTTTTACTCCTAGATTGGAGTTTTCCACGTAAAATCTCTGCGTGTTAATTTTATTTTTCGCATTGGGTTATTTTTACGTAAAGATTTTGGTGTTTTTATTGTTTACACCTATTCACCCTCCTCTAGGTGGTTTTTCTCCTATTTAGATCCTTTATCCCATAACCCACAAGTGGTATCAGAGCGGGAATAGGGTTGTAATCAATGGTTAAGGGTGGAAACATGAATAGACCGCCGTTCTTCAATGGAACAAACTATGCTTACTAGAAAATACGCATAAGAGTGTTCTTGATTTCCATCGATGAACTAGTATGGCAATCAATTAAGTTTGGATGGACATATCCCACAGAGATTATTGCAGATGATGTTCGCACCATCAAACCTAGGTCGAAATGGACCAAGGAAGAGATTGATGCTTTTTCTTACAACGACAAAGGAATTAACACTTTATTTAATGCCTTGTCATAGACTGAGTTCTCTCGCGTCTCGGCTTGTGTGTCATGCCCCGGCGTCGAAACTGTGACCCGGCCTCACCAACAGATCCGCCGCCCATACGGGAAGCCCCGTATAGACGAAGCGACTAACCTGCAAAAGATCAACTACACTATACAGATATCAGAGCTGAAAAGTAAACTACTAAAATAAATATATACAACTCCTCAAATAGTACATGCCAGGTCCTCACAATACATAAGTCACTCCAAAACTAAAACTCTCAAAAGTAAAAAGTACATGATACATCCCAAAATCACTGACAGTACTAGTACATCACCAAAATGGTACATCTACTCTCACTGGAAGAAGACTGGTAGGGATCTAGCTCGCGACTCCCTTACCTCGATCAGCAGGATAAACAACTGGAGCAGCAGGAACTGGAGTAGTGGTCCCTGGGGAAAAGTTACCACGGCGGGTGTGAGAACTACATCCCATAGTAGTTCTCAGTGGGTACCGCCAACAAGCCCGACGGTCTGCCCACTAAGTCTACTAGAGGCAAGAAGCAACAAATGCAAACTGAAAGTAAAAGGGGCTGGAAAATAACTCTACAGCTACTATACCTCCATCTAAATGCTCAAGGAGTGATACAGATGGAAACATGATGCATCTACTATCTCTCAAAACATAATCATCCAATCTATACTGATTGCCACATGGGGTCCAGTCAAACCTGCGCCCACCTACTACCGTTACATCCAAGGAGGACCGGACTTACGTAGGGTGTCCGTGACTGCCAAAACTGGCCCAGCCAGAGGGACTGCGTCGACAAGTCGCGATAGCAAAGTAATAGGCCCAGCTCCGGAGTGGCATTCGAAGGGCGCGACCCTACCGAGGAAAGTATCCGCGCATCTCTGTCGAGCTCAAATGCGGCTCATGCAGGCTATAGTCCAAATCCACGATCAACAAGATCGACAGTAACCAACAATACCAACTCTCACTCACAGGCTGGAAAACCACACAGCCGGGACCCACCGTCGACTCAGATGGCTCCCAGAATAAAATACTGATCTAAACACTGCTACCAGACTCCACTCGGCCCCCAAGCGCGAGTGTAACATGCATCCCACAACAACCCGACTACTCGGCCCACTACCCGGGCGAGGAAACTCTAAGTCTAGGTGAAAGAATAGATAAAAGTGTGGGAGTGTCTAAAGCATAAATAAACTAGCCCAAGTTGGAGTTTTCTACAAATCTGGTTGACATGCAACATATGACGGGGTGCTAGGTCAAGTTCCAATGATAGCATTTAATTTAACATAATGAGGAAGCAGTAAATCAACATGATCATCATAGCGACACAAGGAGCATCAATTCTCTCTTTCTAGCATGCTTCCTAATATATCTCACAATCATGCATGTTCACTACACTATAGAGTTAATGAACTGTCCGCCGGTTTTAAAGACGAAGCAACCCACTTGGAAGTGCAAATCGATCCAAAGTCCAAAAAGGCTGAAACTGCAAGGGGACAATCCTCGGATTCCCACGATTCCAACGGGTCCAAAAACACCCAAAAACTCCTCCTGGGTACAAAGTTATAGCCCAAACATTGCAATCAACACAAAATTCCAAGATTACAAGCTGCTGAAAATTCAGTCCCAAAGATGCGAAAATACCACCTGCGATATAATCTCCAAAAATTTCAATAAAAATACTACGGCGATCCTCACGAAGCGTAGATGTCAATCGATTCCCTACATGTCGAAATCCAATACTCGAGTGCAGAGATAAAAATTCGACAAGGCTCTGCTGTTCAGGAAAACCACCAACAAAATAGGGGCTTGAAAATGTACCAGAAACTCTAATAAAAACTTAGATCTGGGAGGAGTGGAAAATACGAAAATCATAGATTTACCTCTCATGAATCCGACGCCATGAAAATCATCCAAAAATTCTATCGGAGTAGCTCTGTGGACCCCGTGGACCGAAACGCGACGGAAATGGGCCACCGAAGAAAGAACGTCACACTGCGCTAACTTGCCGAAGACGTCGATGCCGCGGCCTCCAAAAAAAATCCGAGCCTTCTTCACAAGATGCAGAACAAGATGAGGATCAAACTTGCTTGAGGACTCAAGAATGTTTGAGTTCGGGAAAAAGCCCAAAACTGAAGAGGAAGAGGCCTATTTATAGGCCCTCTCACAAAAAGGCCCAAAAAACCAAGTAATGGGCTTTCGGGCCCATTTTCCGGGCGCCCGAAAGGATTCGGGCGCCTATAGTGCCCGCAACGACCCGCGGCGGCCCGCTACGCGCAGCGCCCGAATCGCCCAGGCGCTGACACGCGTCCCGCACTGCGAACAGTGCGTGCGGGCCGCCTCAGGCGCTGACGCGTGGCCCGACCGAGTCAGCGGAGCAGGTGGCCTCGGAGAATCACCGGGCGACACGTGGCGCCCGTACCACCTGCCCGCCGTGCCCGCACGTTACTGCACCTGCCCCGCTACTGTCATGCCCCGGAGGTTCTAAATGAGCGGAAAAACGTGTATCCTTTTTTTTTTTGAAATTAACCTCGCCACCGATGCGCACCAGACCCGCCACATATGCAAATTCACTCCACAAATGAACGGAGTCTCCTTTGTATATGTACGACGTTTCAAACACGACATATACTTTAACCATGCAGTCACAAAGCAATCAAAAGGAGAGATCACACTTAACCATAACTAAATATATTATCCTCTGTGGTGTCTTTCTTGGAGGTCGAAGGAGGTGGGGAGGATGCAGATGGTGCATTTCTACCTTCAGTCCATGAAGATTCTCTATGAAGAGATTGTTCTCTGGCAAGGTGTGACACCCCCGGAATTTGGATTAGTCCTCTATATAAATGATATAATAGGACTAAATCTCTAACCCGGCTATAGCATTTTGGATGGTAGCAAAATCCAAGAGGAACATGAGAGTTAAGCGTGCTAGAGCTAGAGTAGTTCTAGAATGGGTGACCCCCTGGGAAGTGGGGCGTCACAGTTGGTATCAGAGCCATTCACCAGCCGGAAATGTGAGATGAGTCTCGGCTGAGCCAGGGTTATATAGCGGGTAGAGCGAGGCTCCCCGGCTAATGACCGTTGTGAGTGGAGTGCAGCTCCTCACAAGGTCGGCTAAGGCTAGCGAGACGAGTCTCACATCGCCTGGTGCTTGTGAGTGTGCTTGAGCCTGACGTGGACGTCAGGGCTTAAAGGGGTCTCTATGTCTTAGCCACTTACACCATTGCATATCAACTGTGACGCCCCACTTCCCAGGGGGTCACCCATCCTAGAACTACTCTAGCTCTAGCACGCTTAACTCTCATGTTCCTCTTGGATTTTGCTACCATCCAAAATGCTATAGCCGGGTTAGAGATTTAGTCCTATTATATCATTTATATAGAGGACTAATCCAAATTCCGGGGGTGTCACACAAGGGGTTCATTAATCTGAATTCCACTGCCCCTTGGATTCTGTCGCCTAGTATACTGCTTGGTCGTTGAGCAAGACTTCATCAGCTTTTTGTTCTTTAAGTCAAAACTTTCTTCAGCATCAACAACCTGTTGTATTTCTCTGCAAATTTCTTTCCAATCTTCTTCGTCTGATTCTGAATCATTTTGAAGGACATTCTTCGTCTCTTTATGACTTGCTTTATCTTACTCCTTTTTAATTGACGCTAGTGTGCCAACCATTGCGACAATGAGCACTAATAGCCATCCAAACACCATTGCTGCTATAGTGTTTGAAATCAACAATCCTGCAAACAAAAACTCAAGAACTCGGAAAAATTGTTTAATTTCAAAAATTTGAAAAATCATACCCAAACAATCATTATCATGTATAGAGACTAGGAATCAAGTTAGATTTCCAAAAAGAAATTTAAATATAGATCGATTCCATGTTTTTAGAAAAATCTGAAATTTTGCCCTAAAACCGAATTTTTAGAAATCAAAGCCCAAAAATTCGTTAATCAAGATAATACAAGGCATAGAAACAAAACTAATATGTCCAGAGTTCTAATTTCAAAAGAAATTTGATCAAAAACCATTTAGAATTAATTCCTAGCATGAATTTCACTCACGTTTTGAAGAACAAAGAAAAACAGTGGAAATTCCGAGTTTTGATCAATAAAACTTACTTGAATCGAGAGAAATCAGGTTGGAAAGATCCAAGAGCTGTTGGATTCTAGAGAGAGAAACACCAGGAAGCAAGAAATAAACGAATGAAGACAATGAGATTCGAAAAACCTTTCGTTTCACTTAAAATCTAGCCGCGGTCCGAATCAGGTTGGATTTCAGTCCGGATCGGCTTTGCGCAGGAAAATCCCTCGTTCGGGATCCGGATCGGATTCATCCAGTCCGGATCGGATTCAACTTTTTTTCCAGAAAAATTTGCAAAAATTCTAGAAAATCCAGAAAAAGTATGTAAGCAAATTTTGTATATCAACTTTAAACAAAAATCATCGTTTCATATCAAAAGAAACAGATTATGCTAAATCAATCAATAATATCCAAACAATGAAATGAAAATTTATAAAAATTAAATTTTTTAAAGTTGAACAAGTTCAAAACATCAATCACGATCTAATGAGTAATGCGTTTATCAAATCATTAATTTAGTAAAGAAAATGAAACACAAAGATCGATAGATGTTTGAAATCCCAAATAACTTAGATAATATATCTAGTCAAATTATATTGTAGGGAGTGGCTCTTTGAGCATCTTTCAATAAAAATCCCACCTTATACCAACCTTGGAATTCGACAGAGTCAAGTATTCCAAAAAGCATTTTATTTAATAAACAAGAAAAAATATGCTTGGTAAACATGTGGTAGCTGCACACAGTACTCGGACGACCGAGGTGGTAGCTCTTTCCTCCATGTGGTGGTAGTTTTCACACTCCACTTAAGGATGTAACTCTTTCCACATCTTTTGAGCATGAAACTTTAATAATTAAACTCCCCCTCAATTGGCTATCAATTATTTAAGATATGAAGTATTCAACCAAAAATTGATCTCGTGTTCATACTTGACTTAACTATCAAATAAGATAAAAACTATACCAAGAGATCATTTGAGAGAGAAATTGACTTTGATCAATTAAAGATGAACTAATTGATATAAATGATCATCGTATCAAATGAATTATCATGATATCCAAATCATAATAGATTTCTTAAAACATGAAAGGATGCAATTAAAGTCAATTAACTAATGCTCAGTTAATGTTCTATATACATACAAAAAGAAAGAACAAAAACACAAAACAAAACCTAACCTAAGCAAAGGTTCAAAAATTTATTTCAAAGAAAGCATTCCTATTGCTTTACGCAAATGAATAAAACGTTTTTGATCCAAAGGTTTTGTCAAAATATCGGCTAATTGATCTTCAGTTGAAACATAAGAAAGTTGTAAAGTACTTGATTCAACTAGCTCTCTAAGAAAATGATATCTAAGTTCAATGTGTTTTGTTCTTGAGTGCAACACGGGGTTTTTTGAAATGTTAATGGCACTAGTGTTGTCACAAAGTATTATTACCGAAGTCGCAGAAATTCGGAAGTCGCTCAATACGCTTTTCATCCAAATCAATTGAGTTGCACAACTTCCCGCTGAAATGTATTCCACTTCGGCAGTCGAGAGTGCAATGCAGTTTTGCTTTTTACTATGCCATGCAACAAGACAATGGCCAAGGTAAAAGCATGCACCACTCATGTTCTTTCGATCATCCACTGATCCAGCCCAATCGGCATCCGAATATCCTATTATGTCGAGAGATGTGCCCATAGGATACCAAATTCTGAAATTTAGCGTACCTTTGACGTACCGGATGATCTGTTTCACCGCTTTTAGGTGAATTTCCTTCGGTGCAGATTGATATCTCACGCAAATCCCAACACTGAAGGCAATGTCCGAGCGACTAGCCGTAAGGTAAAGTAGACTTCCAATCATGCTTCGTTAGAGTTTCTCGTCTACATTTTCTCCATGAGAATCACATCCAAGTCCCTTATTGCTAGTTCCCATGGGAGTTGAAAAGTCTTTAGAGTTTTCTAATCCAAATTTCTTGACTAACTCTATTGCATAGTTTGATTGACATAAATGAATGCCATCTTTAGTTTGTTTTACTTGCAATCCAAGAAAATATGTCAACTCGCCCATCATGGACATCTCAAATTCGCTTTCCATTGTTTCAGCGAATTTTGAAGCATCATTGTTCATTGTAGCACCAAACACAATGTCATCGACATAGATTTGTGCAACAATGAAATGATCTTGAAAGTGCTTCACAAAGAGTGTCCGATCGGCTCCTCCTCGAGTATAGCCCTTTTTCAAAAGGTGATTTGTCAGTCTTTCGTACCATACTCGTGGTGCTTGTTTTAGACCGTAAAGAGCCTTTTTCAATCGAAAAACATGATTTGGAGGTTTATGATCAATGAAACATTTCGGTTGAGCAACATAAACTTCTTTATTTAGAAAACCATTTAAAAATGCGCTCTTAACGTCCATTTGAAAAAGTTTTATCTTAAAGTGACAAGCAATAGCAAATAAAATACGAATTGACTCGATACGGGCTACCGGGGCAAAAGTTTCATCAAAGTCTATACCTTCAACTTATGAATAGCCCTGAGCAACTAATCTTGCTTTGTTCCGAATAACGGTACCTTCTTCATTTTTCTTGTTCTTGAAAATCCATTTCGTACCGATGATGTTTTGTTGCTTTGGGGGCTTCGTTAGTTCCCAGACTTTGTTCATTTCGAATTGATTGAGCTCTTCTTACATTGCTTCAATCCAATAATCGTCTTGAAGAGCTTCATCAATGTTCCTTGGTTCTACCATGGAGACGTAGCATGCGACTCCACATTCCAATTGTCTCCGAGTCCTAACTCCTTTTTGAGGATCTCCAATGATGTTTGATTCCGGATGGTCCTTGGAGATTCGTAGCATTTGAGGTAACGGAGTACTCGGGGGAATTTGTGATGATTCCTGCACATTAGATGAACTAGAAGAACCATGAGATGCATCAAAATTTTTGAAAGATTTATCATGCAAAGATGCAATATCATTAGCAGGAGATTCATCATCAAGAGACATATCAAGAGTAGATTTATCAGAAGACAAATGAGAAGCTTCATCTACTTTAACATTAATTGATTCAATCATCGTTTTTGATTCAAGATTGTATACTCGATATGCTCTACTGTTTGTAGAATAACCCATAAAAATTCCTTCATCACTTCGAGAGTCGAATTTTCCAAGATTTTCTCGATCGCGTAAAATGTAACAACGACTCCCAAAGATACGAAAGTACTTGATATTAGGTTTTCTATTAAACATAGTTCATATGGGGTATTCAAAGTACCCGGGCGCAAATAGATGCGATTGATTACATAGATAGCAGTGTTAATTGCTTCAGCCCAAAAATATAAAGGGAGTTTTCGGCTATGATGCATAACACGTGCCATCTCTTGAACAACTCTATTTTTGCGCTCGACTACACCGTTTTGCTGCGGTGTATAAGGTGCAGAGAATTCATGTTTATGCCATTTGAAGAGCAAAAATCAATGAATTTTGAATTAATGAATTCTCCACCTCTATCACTGCGAATACGGATAATCTTTTCATTTTTCTCAATCATAATACGATGACATATATCATGAAAAGAGTCAAAAGTATTTGCTTTCTCTTTTAAAAAATTTACCCAAGAATATCTAGAGAAATCATCAACCAAAAGAAAAATATACCATTTTCCACCCAAACTAGGTTGACGAGTTGGCCCCATTAAATCCATATGCAATAATTCTAATAGGCGTTTTGTTCCTACATGGTTCAAATTCTTGTGAGTGGATCTCGTTTGTTTTCCCTTTTGGCAACCACCACACACAAGGTTTTCTTTGAAGTTCAATTTAGGAACACCTCTAACTATGTCTTTGTTAGAGATTCTAGATAGTTCCTTAAAGTTAATGTGACCTAGTCTTTCATGCCAAAGTGTTTCATTATCAAGTGACACTAGGTTACAATTTTGACTTGTTTTACCAGGAACTACATAGCAATTGTTCTGTGACCTAACCCCTTTCAAAATGAATGAATGATTTACATCAGTTACAAGACATTCTACAGAAGAAAAATTAACTGAAAAACCATCATCACAAAGTTGGCTAATGCTTATGAGGTTAGTCTTAAGGCCTTCAACAAACAAAACATTGTTTAAAGCCGGGCCATCTGGAATAGCAATGGTTCCTTTGCCAACAATTTTTGAAGATCGTCCATCTCCAAAAACTACATGTCCTCCGGAGGTTTTCTCAAGGGTTTGAAAAATGTTTTTATCTCCGGTCATGTGGCGTGAGCAATCACTATCCGGATACCAAGACGAATTGTCATACGCATAGAGTGATGTATGAATGACAAGACAGGGGAAGACTTCACCTTTGCGCACCCAAACCTTGCAAGTTTTGGAATACGTCGGCAATGATTGTGACATTGATTTCCTTGGTGAATGCGTCTTGTTCGCTTGATCACTTTTCTTTGGAATCCATGATGATGTCGTCTTGTTAGGTGTACTACCAAGGTTCTTTAGCTTTGAAAGATTCTCCTTTGATTTCCAGGGGATGAACTTGTTGGTAGTTGTTGCAAGAGGCGCTTGATTTGATCGCTTCGCTCCATTCTTGCAATTTTGTCTTGTGTGCCCTGCAAAACCGCAACGAAAACATACCTTAGTGCATGGCGAACCCGAAGTAGATAAGGTAGGCTTGTTCACGTTGGATGCAGTGATTTTCGTCGGAGGATGAGAGACCGACTGGGGCACAAAAACCGTTCCACTCGAACTTTGATCATTGCTGGTTCGAGTGTATCCAAGACCCAACCGATTCGTTTGGCCGAGACCAAGCAATTTGTCCAACTTGCTCCTTCTAGAAGAAAATCGCTTCAAATCGTCCTTGAGTTGGAATATGGTCTTCGTCATCTCCAATTTTTCTTGTCGAGTCTCAGAGTAGAGCTTCAAGAAGTAGTTAGCTTTATCCACTAGTTTGATGTGCTCCTTCTCGAAATGCTCGTTCTTCTCTTGAAGGGAAACATTGATTTTAACAAAGTTATCCTTTTCCACTTCAAGAGCGTTTGAGAGAGAAGTTGCTTCTTTAGATTGTTCTTCAAGATTCCGCAATCTTCTTCTCAAACTCTTGTTTTGCTTTGCCAATTTCTTTGAATCCTTTAATAGTTTATGATAGGCAAAAACAAAGTCTTCACCTTCGGAGTCGCTCGGTTCATTGTCCGTTGCATTCTTTTCATCCAAGGTGTTGGACAATGAACAAGAGGAAGTCGCTGAAAAGCACATATAAGGTGAAGTTGTGGACGCGTGGAATGCTGTGGCGTTATCGTCCTCATCACTGGAAGATGACTAATTGGAAGTGGAAGTGTCATCCCAAGTGACGGCTTGCATCGCCTTCTTCTTTGACGGATTCTTGTTGGGACACTCCGTCGAGATATGGCCATATCCTCAGCACTTGAAGCACTGGATTTGTCCCTCAGAGTTCTTCTTGTCCTTTGAAGAACCCTCTTGCTTTCTTGACTTAAAGCTTGAAAATCCCTTGCCTTTCTTGGACTTAGCGAAGGATGAGGATTTACTTGAATTTCCCCGTCGAAAGTTTCGGCAAAATTTTCTCGTTAAGAGTGCAAGTTGTTTCTCGAAATCCTCCATTGATATATTCTCATCTATGTCTGAGGAGGATGAATCCGCATTTTCTTCCTTTGTTGATTTCAAAGCAAAACCTGAAGACTTAGAAGAAGAGGAAGGCTTTCCAGAAGAATAATTAGTAGGAAAAGTCATTTCATACGTTTGAAGTGCACCAACTAATTCTTCTACTTTGATTTCGTCCGGGTGTTTTACTGTTTCAATGGCTACGACCTTAGGGCGAAATCTTTCCGGAAGAGTTCTCAAAATTTTTCTTACAACTTTTGATTCTAAAATTTTCTCTCCCAAGTTAGCACATGTATTAACGATATCTTGCAATCGTGTATAATAATCTGTGAACGATTCATTTTCTGCCATAAAAATTGAGTCAAATTTGCTCGTAAGCATTTGTAGTTTTTGAATTTTCACTAAACTTGTTCCCTCATGTGTAACTTGTAGAACATCCCAGATTTCTTTCGCAGTCTCACATGCCGAGACGCGAGAGAATTCGGTTTGCGACAAAGCATTAAATAAGGCGTTAATTCCTTTGCCGTTGTAAGAAGAAGAATCAATTTCTTCCTTAGTCCATTTCGACCTAGGTTTGATGGTGACAACATCGAGAATAACCTCAGTAGGATTTGTCCATCCAAACTCAATTGATTGCCAAACCCGTTCATCGATGGAAATTAAAAACGCTCTCATGCGTACTTTCCAATATGCATAATTTGTTCCATCGAAGAACGGTGGTCTATTGATGTCTCCACCTTCAACCATTGTTTACAACCCTATTCCCGCTCTGATACCACTTGTGGGTTATGGATTATATGGATCTGAATAGGGGAAAAGCCACCTAGAGGGGGGGTGAATAGGTGTAAACAATAAACACACCAAATCGTTGCGTAAAAATAACCCAATGCAGAAAATAAATAAAGTACGCAAGATTTGCGTGGAAAACTCCGTCACAGGAGTAAAAAACCACGGGACTGATAACACGGCGAAATCCACTAGAATTAAAACACGTACAAGGTGATTTACCGTAAACCTACGACTCAACCTTTTTCATACGCTCCTTGTTGATCTTCTCCGCTCGCTCCGAACGCTCCTCGAATCCACGATTTGCGTCCCAACGCCGAGTCCACGACGTCCAACCGTATCCACGGTCTTCACCAATGCGGTACGCCTCGATCACACGAACGCGCCTCGCTCCGAGTCCACGAGAGCGATCACACCTTGAATCCACAAGGCCACGCGAATCCTGGCGCCGATTCTAGATAGATCGTTGTTTTGTTTGGTTATGATCCTCCGAATACTTAGATCAAAGATAGATAAGGAAATACCATCTAAGTATTCTTCAATTTGATTCTACGAAAAATAGGTGTTTAAAAACCTAGAATCAAATTGAACAATATAGATGAAGAAACATAAGTTTAATCGTGTTTTCCTTTCTTCTCTATATTTGTGGATTTTTCAATAATTTTACTTAATCAATCTTTCGATTAATTCTCAGTTGTTCCACATATATCGATTACCCTAAAAGATGAAATTAGGGTTTATTTATAGGTTAGAAACCTTTGGAAGAGGATAAGAATCAAAAACTGACTTAACAGAATTTTTCCCGCATGACGGTCCGGACTGGATTAAGGCTGATCCGGACTGTCGTATTTTTTAGAAGATTTTCTGATAAAACACAGTTCGGGGTCCGGACTGAAACAGGGGAGGTCCAGACTATTCATGCAATTTTGCAGAAATTAATGTTCGGGGTCCGGACTGGAACAGGGGTGGTCCGGACTGGAAAACCGCATGAACTAAACTATGTTCGGGGTCCGGACTGGATTGGTCTGATCCGGATCCTGAACATCCAACTTGTCCATTTTTTTATTTTTATGCAATGAAAACTTATCCAAGTGTTTCTAAACTACTCAAATGTAGTGGCCCTAGTTCCCATGCAACGTTCTTCCGCTGAATCCACTGTTAGAACACCTAGTGTTGGTGTATCTGGCCCATGGTGCATCAATGGGATGCCACAGATGGACCCTGAGAGATATTGTTAGCTGTGTTGGCCTTCGGCTAGGTTTGCTGAAGTTTCTGAAAAGAATTAGGCCAAACAGAGGTTGGAAATGGATTCAGCACGGAAAAACGCTTGAAAACGGCTACGGCTACTTGCTTGTTTGATTCTGAGTCCGGATGCCCAAAAACGGACTCCCGGAAGTTTTTATTTGTTTCTGGTGCATGGGAGGGGCCGTAGACTGCCGGCTGACACGTGGCGGCCTGTCATTGGCCGGCTTTTAGCACGCGGTCCACAGAGCAGCGCGGCTGGGTGCACAGGCCCGGCGCACGGACACGTGGCACCGCCTGGTTGGCGGGCTCAGGGCGCGCGGTCTATCGGGTGAGCGCGGCGGTGCATGGACCAAGGCGGGGGACACGTGGCAGCCTCCGGTTGGTCGGTGCACGCGGCGCGGTCCACGGAATTTCAAGTGAAATGCGTGGACCGGGTGCATGGGACACGTGTCACCCTCTGATTCGCGGGCGCGGTGCACGGGACGCGTGGCTGGCGCCTCGGGCTGCGTGCGCGCTTGGAGCCACGTCGCGCGACCGGCGCGTGTGGTGACCGGTCGGCGGGTCAGCCGGGAGGACACGTGGCGCCCGCTCATTGGCGGGCGCCAACCGCCTTACTGTGTGGTGTGTGGACACGTGGCAGGCATTGAGTGGCTCTGCACCGGTGTTTCCTGTTCGGCGGGACACGTGGCGCCCATCGGCTGGCTCTGCATCGGTGTTTCCTATTCGGTGGGACACGTGGCACCATCTGGTGGTTTCGGGCGTGAACAGTGTTGGGCCGGCCCAACACTGTAGCCGCCCGAAACCTTTCGGGCGCCCGAAAGTTGGACCCGAATTTGTTGACTTGTGTTTTTTGGGCTGATTTCGGGTGAGGCCTATAAATAGGCCTCCTTAGCTTCCCTTTTGAAGCTTTTCCCGAAACCTTTAGCTCCTGAGCCCTTAACCAAAGTTCTTCATCTTCCTCTTTTGCATCCTTCGGTGGAAGCTCAGAATTTTTCGAGATCGCAACGACGACTGCTTCTGCATCGTAGTGCGGAGCGACGGTTTACTGTTGGAGGCCCATTTTCGTCGCACTTCAGTCTGGGAGGTCTACAGAGCTACCCCGATGATATTTTTGGACGATTTCTACGGCGACGGTTTCAAGAGAGGTAGATCTACAAATTTCGTGTTGGTCGCATTTTCTGGATTTGAGCTTTTATTAGGGTTTTTGGTACGTTTTTAACCCCCTTTGCGGCTGATGGTTGATTTGGACAGCACCTGCTTGTCGGATTTTTATCTCCTCATCCGGACATCGGATTTCGACTATTCAGGACTCTATCGACATCTACTCTTCACGTCGATCGCCGTCATATTTTTACTGGAATTTTTGGAGGATGTTTTTCAGGTGGAATTTTTGTGTTTAAGGGACTGTTCATCGCAGATTTTTGGAACTTGGAATTGTGTGGAATAAAGTGTAATCTTGGAATATGTTTTGTACCCAGGAGTTTGTGAACACTGCTACTGTACTGTTGGCTTGGTGGATGTACTGAGATATCTGTTTTCTGGGCTTTCTCAGCTGTACGATTCCGGACAGTTAGCACGTTCAGGTGGGTGACTTTGCTTGCAAAATATATGGACTGCACGCTAATTCTATGATTGTAGAAGCATGCATGCTAGTAAATGATTTTAAAAGCATGTGAAAACTGTATGTTGCACTCTGGTATACTAGTTGTCGAATTTTGTGATCTCTATGTGATCCCTACTACATGCTAATTATTAAACTTTGGAACTTGACCTAGCACCCCTGTCATATGTATCATGTTCAGCCAGACTGTAGAAAACTTCAACTTGGGGTAGGTTTCTTTATTGCTCTAGACATTCCCGCATCACTTTATCATTTTTGACATTCTGGACTTAGTTTTCTCGCCCGGGTTGTGGGCTGGGAGGTCGGGTGGTTGTGGGATGCATTTGCACTCGTGTCTGGGGGCCGAGTGGAGTTGATAGCAGTCTATAGATCAGCCTTCTTTGGGAGAGTGATAGTGATGGTAGATCTGGGTTCTTTGGGAGCCATCAGAGTGACAGTGGGTCCCAGCTGTGGAGTATCTCCAGCCAGTGTGTTTGGCCTGTTGAGGCAGTTGTTCGCTGTGGATGCGATGTTTGGCCTGTTGAGGCAGTGGTTCGCAGTGGATGCGATGTTTGGCCTGTTTGGCCTGTTGAGGCAGTGGTTGTAGATCTGGGTTCCTTGGGAGCCGTCTGAGTGACAGTGAGTCCCAGCTGTGTAGTTCTCTAGCCTGTGAGTGAGACAGTGTTTTGTTGGTTTTAGCCGATCTTGTTGATCGAGGATTTGGATCTTAGCCTGCAGTGCCAGCTCGACAGAGTGCGCGGATACCCTTGTCCTCGTTGGGGTCGCTCCCCTCGAGTGCCACGTCCGGGGTGGGTCTGCACTTTCGTATCGCGACTTGTCGATGTTTTATCCCTCTGGCTGAGCCAGTTTTGGCAGTCACGGATACCATCCCTCTGGCTGAGCCAGTTTTGGCAGTCACGGATACCGTCCCTCTGGCTGAGCCAGTTTTGGCAGTCATGGACGCCCTACATAAGTCCGCTCCTCCGGGACGTAACGGCAGTAGGTTGGCGCAGGTTTGACTAGACCCGTCATGGCAGTCAGTTTAGATTGGGTGATCAGAGATGAGAGTTAGTTGTGGCATCGTGTTTCTTTCTGTTCCACACTTTGAGCATCTAGATAGAGGCATAGTAGCTGTAGAGTTACTTTTCCCAGCTTTCCTTACAGCACTGCATATGTTACTCATTTGCCTCTAGTAGACTTAGTGGGCAGACCGTCGGGCTTGTTGGCGGCATCCACTGAGAACTACGGTGGGATGTAGTTCTCACACCCGTCGTGGTGTCTTCTCCCCAGGGACTTCTGCTCCGGTTCCTGCTGCTCCAGTTGCTGATCCAGCTCATTCTGACCGAGGTAAGGGAGTCGCGAGATAGATCCCTTCCCGTCATACTCAGAGTGAGAGTAGTTGTACCCCAGCTGTACTATTTTGGCGTGTGTTATGTCGAGTGACTTTGTAGTGAGGTATCGAGTTGTACCTTTCTTTTCTGCTTTTGAGAGAGACTTTGTATTATTTGGTGAGGTTGGTTTGTATATTTTTGTGAGAGGTAGTTTTATTTTATGTCTTTTACTTTAGCTTTTACTGTCTCAGCTCTGATATCTGCTAGTTTAGATGTTTCTTGCAGGTTAGTCGCTACGTCTATACGGGGCATCCCGTATGGGCGGCGGATCTGTTGGCGAGCCCGAGGCGCAGTTTCGACCCCGGGGCGTGACAGATTCTAGATAGATCGTTGTTTTGTTTGGTTATGATCCTCCGAATACTTAGATCAAAGATAGATAAGGAAATACCATCTAAGTATTCTTCAATTTGATTCTACGAAAAATAGGTGTTTAAAAACCTAGAATCAAATTGAAAAATATAGATGAAGAAACATAAGTTTAATCGTGTTTTCCTTTCTTCTCTATATTTGTGAATTTTTCGATAATTTTACTTAATCTATCTTTCGATTAATTCTCAGTTGTTCCACATATATCGATTACCCTAAAAGATGAAATTAGGGTTTATTTATAGGTTAGAAACCTTTGGAAGAGGATAAGAATCAAAAACTGACTTAACAGAATTTTTCCCGCACGACGGTCCGGACTGGATTAAGGCTGATCCGGACTGTCGTCTTTTTCAGAAGATTTTCTGATAAAACACAGTTCGGGGTCCGGACTGAAACAGGGGAGGTCCAGACTATTCATGCAATTTTGCAAAAATTAATGTTCGGGGTCCGGACTGGAACAGGGGTGGTCCGGACTGGAAAACCGCATGAACTAAACTATGTTTGGGGTCCGGACTGGATTGGTCTGATCCGGATCCTGAACATCCAACTTGTCCATTTTTTTATTTTTATGCAATGAAAACTTATCCAAGTGTTTCTAAACTACTCAAATGTATTCGGATCACCAAAATTATTTAGTTAAACGTACATGATCATTCCGAATGCATTCTTCTTGAGATTGATGTAGTTGATCCACAATTCTTCATCTTCAATCTTCAAGACTTATACCACTTCACTAAATACGCCAATACAAAATCCTTAACATGTTTTACCCGCCTATTGAGCATTGTAGATAGAGGCATGGCAGCTGTAGATTTCTGTTCCAGCTATTTTATTGTATCTCCAGTATTCCTCTTATCTTATGCCTATAGTAGACTTAGTGGGCAGACCGTAGGGTTGGAGACGGTACCCACTGAGAACTACGTGATGGTGTAGTTCTCACACCCTCTGTTGGTGACAGTTTTGCAGAGGCTTTCCTTCCCGTCCCTGCTTTAGTTGGCTCGACGGACCGTGGTGAGGGAGTCGCGTGATAGATCCCTACCAGTGTTGTCATTTGGTGAGATAGAGGTACCGACCCGAATTGTGGATTTTACTGTACACTCTTGTATTTATGATTTTAGTTTCTCTCCCTTTTTGGATTCATAGATGATGTATAGGTGGATTTTACTTGTATTCAGTCTCAGTGGACCAGATTATTGTATTATTATTTTGGGAGATGGATATTATACCTTTATTTCAGTTGTACAGTGGTTTCGAATTTTTATTATAGCAGTTATTTTCAGCTCTGATATCTGTATAGTTGGTAGTTGTTATTTTCAGGTTGGACGCTTTGTCTATGCTGGGTTTCCCGTATAGGTGGCGGATCTGTTGGCGAGCCCGGGTTGCAGTTTCGACGCCGGGGCGTGACATCATCGATTTGATTCTTCAAAAGAAAAAGGAGATTGAAAAAAAAATCTCGAATCAAATCGATAAATATAGAGAAAGAAAACCTAAAATCAACGGTGTTTACCTTTTCTTCTCTATATGTGGATTACCTTTGATTCCTTTTTTTGGAATGCCCTAAAAGATGATATTAGGGTCTATTTATAGATTAGAAACCTTTTGGAAAAAGATAAGAATCAAAAACTGACTTTAACAAAAATTTTCCCGCACGGCGGTCCGGACTAGATTTTGACTGATCCGGACTATCGTCTTTTTTCAGAAAATTTTCTGAAAAACAGGTTCAGGGTTTGGACTGGAATTTCCTAATCCGGACTGATTCGTGCGATTTATCAAAAACAAGGTTCGGGGTCCGGACTGGATTGAGGTTGATCCGGACTGGAATTTCGCATGAACCAAACCATGTTCGGGGTCCGGACTGGATGTGGCTGATACGAATCCAGGACATATAAAATGTCCAGTTTTGATTTTTATGCAATGAAAATTATTCCAAGTATTTCTAAACTATAAGAATGTATTCAAATCATCAAAAATATTTAATTTAACATACCTGATCATTTTTGAATGTATTCTTCTTGAAATTGATGTATGTGATCTTCAAGTCATCAACTTCAATCTTTAAGACTCAAAATACTTTATGAAATACGCCAATACAAAAATCCTTAACACAGGGTTCCAACTTCGATCACTTCGGATCGGGACACTCGGTTCGTGTCCCAATTTTGGCGGAGTTTACAGCAAACTCTGGGAACAAAGCTTAATTGCAGCACCGCCTTTCACCCTCAGAGCGACGGACAGTCGAAGCAGGTGATCTAGACTCTTGAGGATATGCTCCGAACCCGCGTTCTTGATTATGGTGATAGTTGGTTTCGCTACTTGCCCTTGGTGGAGTTCGCGTATAATAATAGTTACCAGGCAAGTATCCAGATGGCGCCGTACGAGACTCTGTACGGGCATTAGTGTCGATCTCCTATTTGTTTGGACGATCTGGGCGAGCGAAAATTTATTGGTCCAAATTTGGTGGACGAAGCCGGGACGAAAATTCGCATTGCGAGGCAATGACTTCTGACTGCTCAGAGTCGTCAGAAAAGCTACGCGGACCTGCGACGGCGTGACCTGGAGTTTCAAGTTGGAGAGCATGTTCTGCTCAAGGTGTCGCCGACTAAGGGGATCAAATGGTTCGATTTGTGAGGCAAGTTGAACCCACGGTTCATTGGGCCCTTTGAGATCTTGGAGCAAATTGGTCTTGTAGCTTATCGTTTGGCTCTACCACTGAGTTTTGACTGGGTGAACAATATTTTTCACGTGTTGATGCTTCGGAAGTACATCTCATATCCCTCTCACGTTATCAGCGAATTTTGAAAGGATTTGAGTTTTGAGAAGACTCCGATACGAATCTTGGCACGCGAGGACAAACAACTGCGGTTCCGCTCTATCTCCTACGTGAAGGTGCAATGAAATAACCATGAAGAGCATGAGTCTATGTGGGAGTTAGAATCTGTAATGAGAAAGCGCTATCCTGAGTTGTTTTTAGGGGTTTTTGTTTAAGTTTCGGGGATGAAACTTATTTTAATAGGAAAATGATGTAATAACAGTACTTTAAATTTTTGAATTTTGAATCTTGAAATTCGAAAATTTGAATAAAATTGAATTTGATTGAGATGGTTGTTATGTTCCTTTTGGGTATAGAGAAGTCATTCCCGATTGGCGGGTTTGTTGGCATGCCCGAACTAACCAAATAGGCGATCTGGGGGCGTGACAACTGTGTTCGAGACGTGCGGTACTTTTGTGTTGGGGACTTGCGAGTTGACCTTGGGGTTTATGTTTTGTGTCGTCGGTGATCTGTGAGATCATAATTTGATCATAGCCTGCATGCCACTTCGAGCTTTACTTGGGTTGATCGGCACAAGGGTCGGATGATTGGAGATAGGAGGTAGGTTAGTGTTTACTGCTGATGGGCCACCAGCGATGTGCAACCCAGACAGTAGGGAGAGATGGGCAGTGGCCTATTTATAGGCGGCACAGGCTTGATCGGATGTTGAGACAGTCAGTTCAGGATTGGGTCTAGTGTATCGTTGAGTCGGCTAGTTGTTGGGTGTGTTGTATGAGTTGGGTTTTCTTTTGCGATCGGGATTGGGTAGAGTTGTTTGGGTTTTGGTGTAGAGGCATGATAGCGTAGTGTTGTGTTGTATCTTTATTTGTTTTATTATGCTTTGTTACTCGCTTACTTACAATTTTTCTATCTTGCTTCTGGTAGACCTAGTGGGTAGGCCGTGATTGTCGCCGACGGTACCCACTGGGAACTACTGTTTTGTAGTTCTCACGCCCCTTTGTAATCTACTTTTCAGGGCCTTCCGAATCAGCTCTGGATGGAGATAAGGGGATTGCACCGTAGATAGCAGCCCCTTCCCAGTTATTTTGATATAGGTAGACCACCATGTTAGTAGTTTTGTTTAGTTGCACTGTACTCAGGACTGGCCAAGCCAGGGCCCTTTACTTGTATTTTATTTCTGTGAGGTGGATCTGTATGCTTTTTGTATAGTGATAGATGTTAGTATACCTTTACTTATGCTCTGGTACATGCTTAGATGTAGATTATAGTTTTTTTGCAGGTTAGCTTTGTAGGCTTCGCGTGTGTGAGGTGCATCCTCGCACACATTATTGCATGCCCGAGGGCTTCCACTATGGGCTCGTGAGAGGGTCAGCCTAACCATACTTCTATTCTAAAGAGATTCAAAGTTTCCTAGGTGTTTTAGCACTACAATACATGTCATATAGTTTGTCAGATAGGGTGTTAAGAATCCGGTTCATGCAATGATAATTAATCATTTCAGGGTCAATGGGAGGCGCAGGTGCAATAGCAGGAGGAGTAGATGTGGCTTGGTCTCAGCCTCAAGTATTAGGTCGATTGACCACCGGCTGGATAGCACCTTCAGGTGCAGATCCATTGCTATTCTCCACAAGATCCGAGATAGCAGAAACGAGGCCAAGTGTAGTGAACCAGAACTTTATTTGGTTATGCCACCTCTTAAAGTTACAGCCATCAAAAGTAAAAGACTTCACTTAATACGAGTCCTCCATCAATTTCACAATATGTTTTTAGTTAGGCTACTATCAATAAAGAATATAAATTCTCAGTTCTTTTGTGCCCGTGTGGCGGCTTCTCAAGCTTCTTGTGCCGACGTGTCGTTCTCTCCTCTCTTTGCCCAAACCGCCCAAACTCTTCTCTCCCCCAGCCTGTCCACCCGCTTACGTGTCATCTTCTCCTCCCCAGTCGGTCCCCCCCTTACGTGTCATCTTCTCCTCCCCAAAGTCGGTGCCCTCTCCCTTACGTGTCATCTTCTCCTCCCCCAGCCGGTCTCCCCCCTCCCCCCCCCCCCCCCCCCTACACAGACAAAATATTATAGAACGAATCCATCAGAGAAACTCTATTTTCTTTGTCTCCGCAATTTTTTTGCGTTGATGGACTAGAATAAAAAAAGTGAATGGATTAGATTAGAACATGCGGTGAATCGGAATTTGGGTGTGGGTGTGGATGTGACGCCCCACTTCCCAGGGGGTCACCCATCCTAGAACTACTCTAGCTCTAGCACGCTTAACTCTCATGTTCCTCTTGGATCTTGCTACCATCCAAAATGCTATAGCCGGGTTAGAGATTTAGTCCTGTTATATCATTTATATATAGGACTAATCCAAATTCCGGGGGTGTCACATTCTTCCTGTTACGGATTTTGTTTTGGCGCATTTCGTGAAAGTGTTAAGTCTTGAAGATTGAAGATGAATGAAGTTTGGATCATATACCTCAATCTCAAGAAAGAAGAATTCAAAAGGATCAGGTAAGTTTAACTAAATATTTTTGGTGATTCGAATACTTCTTGTAGTGTAGAAACACTTGGAAGAATTTTTTATTGCATAAAAATCAAGAACTGAACATGGGACATGTTCAGGATCCGGATCAGACAATCCAATCCGGATCCCGAAGGGTGCTTGTTCATTGGCAAATCTGATCCGGATCAAAGTCCATTTCGATCCGGATCCCGAACATGGGAATTTGCTGGAATACATGAACGATCCGGATCGTGCATTACAATCCAGATCCCGAACCCTGTTTTACTGGAATTGCCTGACTCGTTACGACGATCCGGATCACAGTTAATCCGATCCGGATCGCCGTCGTGAAGATTTCCAGAAACGGACAGTTTTTGATCCTTATCTTCTTCCTAGGGTTTCTAACCTATAAATAGACCCTATGATTCTTTTTCTCGGGTTAAGCCGTAAATCCACATACAAGCCGTCATCTTTTATACGGCCTAAGATCCACATATAGAGAAGAAAGGAAATCATTAGATATTACTCTATGTTTCTTCATCTATATTGATTAGTTTGATTCTAGGTTTTCATACTCACATCTTGAGTTGAATCAAACTAATGAATACTTAGATGGTATTTCCTATCTATCTTTGATCTAAGTATTCGGCGGATCATCACCACCCAAAAACAACGATTTACCCCAAAATCGGCGCGTGGACTCGCGTGGCCTTGTGGATTCAAGGTGCAACCGCTCTCGTGGATTCGGAGCGAGGTACGTTCGTGGATTCGAAGCGTGCTACTTGGTGAAGACCGTGGATTCGGTCAGACGTCGTGGACTCGACGTTGGACGCCGTGGATTCGGCGTTGGACGCAGATCGTGGATTCGAGACGCGTTGCGGAGCGAGCGGAGAAGATCAACTAGGAGCGTATGGAAAAGGTTGAGTCGTCTGTGAGTACGGTATATCACCTTGTACGTGTTTAATTCTAGTGGATTTCACCGTGTTATCGGTCCCGTGGTTTTTTACTCCGGTTTGGAGTTTTTCATGTAAAAATCTTGCGTGTTCATTTATATTTCCGCATTGGGTTTTTATTGCGCAATGATTTTTTGAGTGTTTATTGTTTACACCTATTCACCCCCCTCTAGGTGTTTTTTCCCCTATTTAGATCCATTATTACATATAACCCAACACTTCCCCCCTTTAAGCCCTGACGTCCACGTCAGGCTCAAGCACACTCACAAGCACCAGGCGATGTGAGACTCGTCTCGCTAGCCTTAGCCGACCTTGTAGGGAGATGCACTCCACCTACAACGGTCATTAGCCGGGGAGCCACACTCTACCCGCTATATAACCCTAGCTCAACCGAGACTCATCTCACATTTCCGGCTGGTGAATGTCTCTGATACCAACTGTGAGATCGGTAAATTCCCAAATCAAATCCTCAATCGGCGCACTATGCCGGAAAAGTCCCGAATCGAGCTGGGACTTCTGCGTTGATCCAAATCAACCCGACATCAACAGTAAACTCAAATGCAACATGCCCAAGGCAACTCTCTGCTCCACGACACCATGTGCGGTCGGTGCGCCATCCGAAGACCCGGTACTCTACACTCTCCCCTCCTTCAAAAAGGTTTCGTCCCCGAAACCCAAAACGCAGCTCCTACCACAAGGAAGCCCTACATCGGGAACATCATCAACCTCAACTCTCTATTTGGAAAGCAGCCGAAATAGCGAAAAGCCCGAAAATTCCAAAAGACTGATGCCTTCACCACAATGAAACAAGAATAGGTTCCAGCATCGTCTCCATTTCTGGAGTAGCCCCTTGAAATTTTTGTCCCATTCTCCAGTTTCGGCGTCAAGATAAGAAAACAAGAGAGAGGTGTTGAAGCTGTCCCTGCTGTGGTTGCACCCCAAAATCTACAATCCACCAACTCGGACCATGCAGGGCGCAAAACTCTAATCTCAACAACTAGGAAAGGAAATCATACTAAGTACCCAGTGATCCGCTAACCTGGCGCCCACCAATCGGGCAACCCAAACTCATCCTCTCGATGTGGGTGGTCGTCGTCCTGACTGCCTCGACGTCGTGGCCTCATCTGGCTCGCGGTAAGTCGGAGGAGCTCCTTCTTCTGGAAAAGGTAGCGGGAGTACCGATACCACTCTGTGTCTGTCACGCCCCGGGGTCGAAACTGCGACCCGGGCTCGCTAACAGACCCGCCATCTGTACGAATACTGCCGTACAGACGAAGCGTCTAACCTGCAAGAGACGGAACTACAGCTACACAGATATCAGAGCGGGTAAGAAAGCTGTAATATAAAATCTCACTACTAAAAGCTGAGAATAAAAACATAGTCTATCTCCCCAACCATGATGATACAAGTAGAAGTCCACCTATACAACATCTACAAATCCAAAAGGGAGACAACTGAACTAGTAATACAACAACACATAAACAACTCCCACAATCCGGGATGGTACATCTACCTCACTTTAAAGTAACAAATGCTGGTAGGGAACTATCACGCGACTCCCTGTCCTCGGTCCGTCGAGTCAGCTCGGCAGGAACGGAAGAAAAGCCTCAGCAACCTGTCACCGACAGAGGGTGTGAGAACTACATCCTACAGTAGTTCTCAGTGGGTACCGTCTCCAAGAACCACGGTCTGCCCACTAAGTCTACTAGAGGCATAAGATAACAGATAAGACTGTAATAATGAAAAGTAAGCTGGAAAGTATCTACAGCTATCATGCCTCTATCTACTATGCTCAATGGGGAAGAGAACACAGATGATGGTATGCATCCACTCACAACTGACCATATGTCAAGTACTATGCTCAAAGGACAACTCACTAAGGCACAGCAAGCATACTCACTCAAACTCCATGACTGCCTCATAAGGTCCAGTCCAGCCTGCGCTCCACTACTGCCACTACGCCCAAACAGGACTTGGTCTTACGTAGGGTGTCCTACACGGAATATCTCGATCTCAAGCGAACTCTAGTGTATCAACTAGTCGCATCATCGCAGCCTCGTCAGGCTCGGTATTATCATCATCGCACCCGGGGCGTAGCTCGAGGGGAGCGACCCCACCGAACTCAAGTATCACAAGTATCTCATAACTGGCATGAAATGCCAGGCTTAGCAGGCTATAATCCACGATCAAACAGATCGGTATCACGAGCTCAAAGCACAACTCAGTCGGAAAGAACCTCGACCCGAGTATGAACAGCTCAACCACTCTCACAGCTATGTCGGAGAACCCTCTACGACTCACGCTCACAACACTAACCCCACAGCTGGGACCGCCGTCACTCCAAATGGCTTCCACAACAACACCCCACTCATAAGCGAGAAGAACCGACTAACGCGGCAAAGATCCGAAGATCCCGATAGGCCGGTACCTAGAACCCCAATCAAACAAGAACAGACTCTAGGCTCAGCCTATCGAAGCTTTCGATCCTTTATCGTTCAGGGATTCGGCCCCTCTCGCTTAAAGTGGGAAACTGTCTCAACACACAACACACGGCTGGAGATACTCCACAGCCAGATCCGCAAAGGGTCCGAAAATCTCGGGTGACTACTACCTACGTCCCCGATCACGCAAGAACAGGCTATGGGTGTCACCTCCCGTCGTTTTCGACCCAAGAAGGAAATCAGCCCTTAGAACCCAGACCACTCGAATCATCTCGGGTGGATAAGTTTATAAGAAACAGTGACGTTTATAAGAAACATTTGATCTGAGAGAAATCCATCTTTTAAATGATTTTTAGTCTTTATAGGAAACCAATTGAAAACCAGTTTTATGTCCTAACCTCGAAGAGCCAATGCCCTCGTCCTATCAAACAAGAACAGACTCAGGCGCCCCTGCGAGGCTTGGAAGAAAACATTGGCTGACTAAAATCATGTGTTCGTCCAAAAAGGTTCTGGGTTCAAGGTCCGGCTAACACACGTGCACCATGATCACAACACGATGGTGACGAGAAGAACAGCGGAAACTAAACTCCCGGGACCACCGTTTATCTGAAATGGCTCCCAAAACACCATCACTGGCCTAACCCAGCCACCAGACCCCACTCGGCCCCCGGCCCGAGTGCAACACTCATCCCACAATACCCTGACCACTCGGCCCACCACCTGGGCGAGGAACTCTATGTCCAGAAGGATATGCAAATGTGTGGGATGTCTAAAGCATAAAAGAACCTAGCCCAGATTAAGGTTCTCTACTGGTCTGGTTAAACACATGCAACATATGACAGGGGTGCTAGTCAAGGTTCCAATAATACACTTACTAGCATGCAAATCCTATCATAATAGAATTAGAAGGAAGTCCGTAGACTTGGAGAGAAAACCAACCCACCTCAGCTCGCCTCCAATTGCTTGTCGACACTTGCAATTGGGCTCAGCGGGATAACCTTGCCTCCACGGGGTCCGCACGCAAGCGAAGCACGGTGCCGGAACCCGCACGCAAAATTGGAGCACATAGTGACCTACCACAAGACCGCGCGCTCCGCGGATGTCGCGAAGCAAGCCCGCGGCTCCACGCGGCGAAGAAGCTCACAACCAGCCTCGACGGAAGCCAAAAAAACAACACTGCAACCGCCAGGAAAGAAGAAATCACCAAATCAGTCAAACGGTCGAAAATCGAGCATCCGGCGGCGAAAAACGGCCTCCGTCGGCGAAAAACTGTGCCCGACGGTAAAAAACAGCTCCGTCGGCGAAAACCAGCGCCCAACGGCGAAAACAACTCCGTCGGCGAAAACCAGCGCCCGACGGCGAAAAACAGCTCCGTCGGCGAAAAACAACGCCCGACGGCGAAAAACAGCTCTGTCGGCGAAAACCTGCGCAAAACCGCCCGCAAAACTGCTCGCGAAAAAACAGCGAAAACCTGCGCAAAACCGCTCGCAGACTGCTCGCGAAAAACAGCGAAAACCTGCTCAAAAACCTGCGCGAAATCGCTCGCAAACTGCTCGCGAAAAACAGCGAAAACCTGCGCGAAACCGCTCGCAAACTGCTCGCGAAAAACAGCGAAAACCTGCGCGAAAACCTGCGCGAAACCGCTCGCAAACTGTTCGCGAAAAACAGCGAAAACCTGCGCGAAAACCTGCGCGAAATCGCTCGCAAACTGCTCGCGAAAAATAGCGAAAACCTGCGCGAAACCGCTCGCAAACTGCTCGCGAAAAACAGCGAAAACCTACGCGAAATCGCTCGCAAACTGCTCGCGAAAAACAGCGAAAACCTGCGCGAAAACCTGCGCGAAATCGCTCGCAAACTGCTCGCGAAAAACAGCGAAAACCTGCGCGAAAACCTGCGCGAAACCGCTCGCAAACTGCTCGCGAAAAACAGCGAAAACCTGCGCGAAAACCTGCGCGAAATCGCTCGCAAACTGCTCGCGAAAAACAGCGAAAACCTGCGCGAAAACTTGCGCGAAACCGCTCGCAAACTGCTCGCGAAAAACAGCGAAAACCTGCGCGAAACCGCTCGCAAACTGCTCGCGAAAAATAGCGAAAACCTGCGCGAAAACCTGCACGAAACCGCTTGCGAGCAGAACGACCGCGCGGCGCAGCCTGCCGCACAGCGCCCCGCAGCGCCGCGCGCGCGCCCGCTCGGGGCCCGCGGCGCTGCGCGCCCTGCTCGCAGCCTATGGCACCGCGCGTCTCGCGCGCGGTCTGGGGGGCTGCGCGCGGCCCGCGCAGCGCCCAGGGCGCTGCGCGCGGCCAGCGCAGGGCCCGCGGCACCGCGCACGGCCCGCAAGGGTCCGCGCGGTGCGCGCCCTGCGCGCAGTCTTGCGGCACCGCACGCGCCTTGCGCGCGGTCCGCAGGGCTGCGCGCGGCCCGCGCAGCGCCCTGCGCGCTGCGCGCGGCCCGCGCAGGGCACGCGGCACCGCGCGCGGCCCGCAAGGGGCCGCGCGGTGCGCGCCCTGCGCGCGGCCTTGCGGCACCGCGCACGTGTTGCACGGGGTCCGCAGGGCTGCGCGCGGCCCGCGCAGCGCCCTGCGCGCTGCGCGCGGCCTGCGCAGGGCACGCGGCACCGCGCGCGGCCCGCAAGGGCCCGCGCGGTGCGCTCCATGCGCGCGGCCTGCGGCACCACGCACGCCTCGCGCGCAGTCCGTAGGGCGCGGGCGCCCCCAAATGTACCTGATGTTCTTCCTTGATGAAGCGGTTCTCAAACAGTTTCTCCATGGCTGCGATCCAGTTCTCAACCTCCCACGGCTTCGAACTCTGACCTGAGAACCGCGGGGGTTGAAACTGGCAGATAAAGGACAAGCGATCGATGAGCTCCCTCTGCTCCGTCTCTGACAATGGGGGAATCTGTGACGAGGTCGAGGATGTCGTAACTGGAGGCACTGCTGGGGGTGCCGCAGGAGGTACCCTCTGCTCAAGCATGCGCATCATGCGCTTCATGTTTCCCTCCTGGCGCCGCAACGCCTCTGACATCTGAGCCACCTGAGCCCGTAGCTCCTGGACCTCACTCTGCCTGGTCTGCTCGGCCTCTCGCGCTCGGGCTCCTCAGCTGAGGTCGGACGCCCTCTCGTCGCTGCACGACGTCTCGGCGGCATCGCAGGTAACTGAAACAAAAGCGAACATCAGGACACAACAACCATACAACCCAATCCAGCGAAAGTCTAAGACCTGTTATCCTTCCTGAAGTATTATGTTGTCTGCAGCCAACATAATCACCTTTGAGAGAATAACAAGTAAAATCACTCGTCCCATGCTTTGGGAGAGGTAAAACTCAATCAGGACTCTCGCTAAAAGTCACGACTCTCACGTAGTCATCCTGAAGTCCAAACACAAGCCTAGGGTTTCTAAGTCCTCAATGACCTACATCCTAGGCTCTGATACCACTCTGTGACGCCCCACTTCCCAGGGGGTCACCCATCCTAGAACTACTCTAGCTCTAGCACGCTTAACTCTCATGTTCCTCTTGGATCTTGCTACCATCCAAAATGCTATAGCCGGGTTAGAGATTTAGTCCTATTATATCATTTATATATAGGACTAATCAAAATTCCGGGGGTGTCACAGTGGATGAGGTTGAAGAGATAACAATCATAAAACGCATGGTTTGTTGGTTTTTATATATTAAGTATCCACAAGGATCTAAATAGGTACTATCAAACAACTAGAGGGGGGTGAATAGGTGTAATACTTATAAAACCAATCTCAGTGCAAAATAAAAACCAATGCGGAAATAAAAAACAGCACACCGAGATATACGTGGAAACTCCAATCCAGGAGAAAAACCACGGGACCAACACGCAATAACAATCCACTAAGAATAGAAGAATAACAAGGTGATTACCGACTCCACGGACTCAACCCCTCCTTCAACTTCTTCGGACCTTGCGCTCCACCGATTGCACGTCCACTGCACACGTTCGAATCCACGAACGCCACTCGAATCCACGAGCACACGTTTCGAATCCACGAAATGCCTTCAACACATCGAATCCACGGTGCTACGTCGAATCCACGACGCAATTCAGCCGATAAGAATATTGGCTTCGATGGTGATCCTTTGCTTAGATTATCATTGAGGAACCGTAGAAGGGATCTCTAAGCAAAGACTAGATCAATTCGACAAAAGATAGATCTTGGAAGAACCGTCGAATTGACCTAAAAGAGGCTAAAAGAAGAACGATAAAAACCAGCCTCTAGGGTTGCTCTTGAGTGTTTCTGAATTGATCGGTTAGTGTCGAGAAACCCTAAGTGTCTATTTATAACCCTTGGAAAAAGATAAAAGTCGGTTTAGAAATCTTATCCCGAGAAGGCATTGTGTACCGGTACCAAATAACGTGTTCCGGTACGCAATGGTGCAAAACACAGATTTTTCTATTGTGTTCCTGTACGCGAGTCTGTGTTCCGGTACGCAATGCAAATTACAGAAAATTCTGTGTCGGGTTTGAGGAACTCAAAGTGTGGTTCCGGTACACAATGCAAAAACTAATTTTTCCAAGATAAGCTTTATCCAAAACAAACCTAGTACCAGAATCCAAACTTAAAATAAGTTGTAAGTTAAAACCAAGTTCCTAAAACCAAGTCTAAACCGGGTTTCAATCATTTCTAGATTCCAATGATTATAAATGAACTTAAATCACCATGGTTTAATTAACCATACCTGAGCGTTATCTTGAGCTCATGTTGAATCTTCAATGAGTTTCCGAAGGCCGATTTGACAATTTGATCCCTTTAAGACTCCGACTCAACTCACGAAATATGCCAACACAAAAAGCCGTAACAATCTCCCCCTTTGGCAATTTCGTGACAAAACCCAAAAGTACATAAAATCGCTCAAGTCACTCATCTTAAACCAAAAAATCGAAACTCAATGTTATCACCAAAACATTGATTTTCTTTGCGTGAAAGATCCAATAAAAACAAATTACATTTGAACCAAACAGTCCTAGAACATACTCTATGAGTTAGGACTTGGAGTCTTAAAGTGATGTAATTCCTGCAAAACAAAACTTCAAACAAAATCAAACATTAGTCGTTAGAAATTAAAATCGTACATTTGATTCGTCTTCCTTTTGGTTCTTTTGTTTTTCCGGGCTCTTTTGTTTTGTGTCTCTTGTTCTCAATCTTTTCTTTATCTCCCCCTATCTTGAGCATTCTTTATCTCCCCCTATATATGATATGTGCATTATCATCTCTGTTCTCCCCCTTTTTGTCACAAATTGTCAAACAGTTAAATAGACAAAAAGAAACATACTAGAAGGATAAGTTCTTAGTTACATGCCCATAAGAGTTCTTGTTCATCACAAAGTGAAAAAAAAATGAAAACCAAAAACAAGAAGGAAAAGAAATCACTCATCCTCATTTGAATCATCATCATCATCATGTGATGTTGGTCCATGCGATGTACTCGGTGCAGTTGCTCCAGTGACCACATCATCATGTTTGCACCCAAGGATATCGAAGATTTTCTTTAAACCATTCTCAAGTTTCTTGAAGCCTTGCTCCATTCTTTACTTTAAGGAGCGAACATCCCGATGCAAGGTTTGAAGAGTTACGACCTCATCTGATTCAGGAGATTCTTTGCGAGGTGGTGCATTCACTGTCGCTTCACTTGCATAGCCTTTTGTATGCCCAAAAGTCTTTAAAGTGCTAATTGACTTGGATAAATTGATTCCATCAATTGCCCCCAAGCCATAATCATATTTGGCACAAGAAATGTCCACTCCGTGATCTTCCAGAATATGAGTAATCAAGATTGGATACGGTAGAAGGTCACGTTGCCTTGATCCCTCAATGACATGTATCATTTGCTGCCAAATAAGAAATGGAATGTTGATGTTAATTCCATTTGCACTCTCCGGGTGACCAAGAAAAAAGAGAAGTAGAAATCGATCCCATCGAATCCTTTTGGTCCCGAGTGTGGGCAATAGGTTGTAGCATACAATTAAGGACAAAATATGATACTCTGGTTTTAGGTCCTTTGATTCAACATATGACCTGTTCGTGTGCGTCCCTGACTTGCAAATAGAGTCCACAACCATATCCCAATGGGTGTCATGTTGAAAATCACCATCAGTGTAATAAAGACCAGTAGTGTCAACAGCTAATCCAAGATTTGCACCAATTACTGCTGGAGTAATGTCAAACTTGACGTCCTTAACTGTTGTTTCAATGATGAAGGCCCCTGTGTCATGGTCCTTTTGAAGTATGTTAGCTATCATGTAGAACTCCCTGATGATCTCTACGCAAAAACCCATCTTAGGTTGAACTTTGCCAAGTGGCCGAATGTGGCTTCGTTCCAAAAGCCTTGCAAAGTCTGGCACCTCACGACATAGCTCGTTAAAATTCACGTGTCGCTCTCCAATGCATGTGCGGTTTGCAAATCTGGCACGGCGTTTTGCACTCACATGCGGTTCACTTTCATCAACATTTGATCTCCGTTGAGAGCGCTCGCGTATTACCGGTCCACCGGTACTTCTACGCGGAGGAGAATCCGCACCCTTCTTTTTCCTTGGAGCCATAGGTGCTTTTCCCTTTCCTTGAACAGTTTCTTCTTCATATTCTGAGGAATGTTCAGATTCTGAGCTAGTTGAATCCTCATTGCGTGATCGTTTCATAGCCTTTTTCTTTCCAGAACAGCGACCACGTCCACTTCCAGTGGCCATCAAAATCACTAGTGCAAGTAGCCATGAAAATGCCATTTCCTACAAATATCACAATGCACTATGATTTGATCGTATAGGAAGGCTTAAACATGTCTAAGAAACATTCTAAACATGTCACAATTGATGATTCATCATTTAAAATTCATTTACATTAAAAGCCCTAATTCTCAATTTCTTCTATGCTAAGAACATATGTAAATGTTAGATTCAATCAAATAGGCAAGGAAACATGAATCTAATTACATAGAAAAGAACCATATATGTTCTAAACATGAATTAAGGGTAATTTATGCAAGAGATTTCATTTGAAGTAAAAGTCTAGTAAAAAATCTCTAAATAAGACATCAAAACCTAAAAACTAGGGTTTTGAAGCAAAAGAAAGCAAGATTAATGAAAAACTTACAAATCAAGGCACCAAATCTCTTGATCTTGAAAAGAAAAACCCTTAGAGATGTTTTAGAGAGAGAGAGGGAGGGTTTTGAAATGGGAGAGATGAATTAAAACCTAGGAGTTCCGGAATATAAAGAAATCCAGATCGCGTACCGGTACTAATAAGTCGCGTACCGGTACGCAGTGCAATTCCTGAAAATCTTTCGTTCGGGTTCCGGATTAAAAACAGGGGGTGATCCGGATCCGCAATTTTGGTTCCGGTACTAAATATGGAGTACCGGTACACAAGTGAAAAACCAGAAAAATTCACGTTCGGGTTCCGGACTGGGTTTTCTGATCCAGAATCTTGGTTCCGGTACTAAAAAGCAGGTACCGGTATACCAGAGCCAAAAAGCAAAAATTTCTTGAAACAATCCAAAAATTTGAAATCTTTTCAAATACCGATTTGTATACCATCAAGAAATCCATTTAAGTGCTTGAAAATTGTGAGATCACATAGATGTCATTCAATCCAATTAATTTTACAAAAATTAAAAAGATTTACTCCTAAATCATGAAAAATAAAGATAAGACATTATAAACCGTTTTTCATATTATATACGTCAAACATAAGTCATCAAAAATAATCTTGAGATCCAAAGTCTATCAAGATGTAACGGATTTACAAAGATGACTTACAGAGATTTCCGAATGACATCAATTTTGAATTTTACCCTTTTAGATTGAGATATGCATTAAAATACCTAAGAGTGGCTCTTTGAGCATCTTTTAACTATCCCACCTTATACCAACCAGGAGATTGTTCAAAATAAGAACTTTGAATTTAAATCTCCGAATGCTTCAACTAAACAAAATTTCATAAATATTTTTCAAGCATCCATAACATGTGGTAGCTTCACACACTAACCGGACGACCGGGGTGGCAGCTCTTTCCAACATGTGGTGGTAGTTTTCACACTCCTTTCGGATGTAACTCTTTCCACATCTTTTGCAAATCATTTCATTACTCTTGTACGAAAATATAATCTCTTATGTGAAAGAATTAAATCCCAAATTTTAGTCTATCGGTTGTCTCATGTTTATCACAATGAGTTCACACAACCGAGATAGATTAAACATCTAAAGATCACACATGATTACTAAAATTTGATGAATATAATTATCAAAAACTCTTATAATGAAGTATCTTCAAGAATTATGGTTATAGAGTAAAGTTGATAATTCATATAAAATTAAATTGGAGTGATTGACAGTGAAACCCTTTTTATTCAATGCACTTGTTCGTTAAAACCCTTTTGTTCAAAAACAAAACATAAAAACGAAGGGCATTGAAAACATGTAATGCAGAGATTTAGAAAAATATGAAAGGAAAACCAATCAAAACATTACATACAGACATAAGCTATTTAGAACTTAAGACAAGGAAAGATATCACCTTTCCGAATCCAAAATCGTCGAATTTTGGGTTGTCTTGATTCATTGAGGCCGGGAGATGATAGCTTTGACTGTTGGTCCACCTTAGATCTTTGCCTCGCAATGATCCACTTGTATGATTGATGTTGTGGCTCGGACCTTTGGTGGATTGAGTGAACTCCATTGACTTGATGTGTCTTTTGATTCCGTTGAGTTCGCTCCGTAGATGAAGTTGCCGAAGAATTCCTCTTTCTCTTTTTCGGGCACATCTTCATCAAGTGTCCTTCAAGTCCACATTGGTGACAAGTTCTTCCTTTGAACTTAGTTGTCGAACTTGAAGCCTTCACAGTTTGGTTCTTTTTAAATCCCAAACCAACCTTGCTTGTTTGACGTAATCCAAACATACAATCAAGTTTCTTGGAACCGGTTGAAATCCTTTGTATGTCGGATTTGAGTTGATGAACTTGCTTGGTCAAAGTTTGGTTGGTGACAAGAATTTCCTCAAACTGTTTTTCTAGAAAATCAATCTTGTTAATGTGGGAATTAACGATCGTTTTCGATTGATTTATCTTTTCTTGGACGATTTTATTATTATCCAATAAAAGCTCTCGTTCCTCCTCGAGATCATGAAGTTTTATCTTTAAAGCATGATTCTCGTCTTGAATCTCAAGTAGTTGCTTCCTCAACTTCTTAATAAGCTTGGTCATCTTCTTTGATTCCGTAAGAAGTTGTTGATATGCCTCAACGAGTTCTTCTTCGTCCGACTCCCCCTCACTTGATGACTCTCCGCCGGATGTTGATGTTTCATGCAAAATCAAAGGAATAGAGTCAGTGATTAAAGATGATAAGCAAATTGTGATGACCTGGATCTCCGCAGAGCTGTTGCAGTGCGTTGGGGTGGCCATCGGAGGCCTACGCGGTGTGCCGGAGGTGTTTAGGGCACAATTGGACACAAGTGTTGGACTCCAGGCTCAAATGGATCACATGGGTGATCGGTTGACTCTGTCGGGTCTCTGGAAGTGTTTTCGCGCGAAACGGATATTAAGATTGGGCTCGGCGCGAAATTTGGACCAAGAATACCTTTCCAGGGGCATTTGGCAATTTTCAGAGTGGGAATTTGGCAGAACAGACGTCAAATTCGGATTCAGCGCGCGAAAACGGTCAAGATGGACTATCTGCTTGATTTTTCTGAGCTTCGGGTACTGTTCATGGTCGGAACAGTAACTCCGGCGATCGCCGGCGGCGGCGGCGACGGCGGGCAGCGTCGGCGGGCGGCGGCGTGGCCTCGGGCAGGCGGAACGGCGGCGGCACAGGGCGCGGGCAGCGCGCGGGCGCGCGGGCAGGCGCGCGGTCCACGCGGGCAGGCGCGCGGTCCACGCGGCCGTCGTGCACCAAGGCGGGGACACATGGCATCACCCCATAGGCCGGCTCACAGCTCCCGGTCTACGGAGCATGATGGTTGGGTATTGGTTCACGGTGCACCGGGGTGGACACGTGGCAGGTTACCATTGGTTCGGCTTACGGAGGCTTGTGCACCGGGTGCAGCGGTCAGAGGCAGGGACACGTGGCGCTTCCCTATTGGCTGGTCAACTGTGCGGGCAGGAAGGGCAGCTGGCGCGGGCTGCGCGCGCAGGCGCGACTGTGCCGCTGACCGGGACGCGTGTCGACTCCCGGGGGTGGCCACGCGGCGCAGCGGGAATGGCCGATCCCGCTGTTGCCTGTTCTGTCGGCGACGTGGAGGCCCAGGAACGAACCGGGCTTGAACAGTGTTGGGCCGGGCCCAACACTGTAGCAGCCCGGAAATTTTCGGGCGCCCGGAATTTGGGACATAGATGGAATTTTGAGAATTGTTCTGTGAGGCCTATTTAAACAGCCCGAGCTCCTTTCTTCTCACTTTTTCCGCCATTTCCGAGGCTCCTCTCAGCAAGGTGTCTTCAGCAAAGTTGTTCCCCTTCGAGTTCTACATCTTCTGGAGGATTTCCAAGATTTGTGGTGGCATGCACTCAGAGGTTTGGATTTTACGGCGCGGCGCGACGCTCGTTCCCTTGTGATTCCCTTCGTCGCATTTCAGTGCACGGACTCTCTCGAGCTACCCCGGCAGTATTTTTCAGCGATTCTTGCGCCATCGTCTTCACGACAGGTAGGGCTACGTTTTCTGTGTATACTGGTTTTTTCCTATTCCGAGCTTTTCATGGGTTTTTCGGATCATCTTGGGACGTCATTTTCTGGGGTGGAATTTTGGACAGCGCTGTGTTGTTTTGGTGATATCTTCGCGCACAGACCTCAGATTGGCGCGATTCAAAAGGCGTTTTGCATCTACACATTACGAGGAATCTCCCCAAATTTTCTTGAAATTTCTTGAATTTTCCCCGAAGGTGAGAAGCCTCTGTTTACAGTACTTTCAGATTCAGTTTTTGCGATCGACTTACTTCGGGGTGGCTCTCTTGTCGAAATTGGTTCTCAGCATAGAAAACTCGTGGGTGAACGTGCAGGTACTCGTTTCGACCGGTTCGTCGCGAGGATCGCGATAGTATTTTTTTGGGAATTTCTCGGGCACATTTCGCAGGTGAAAATGGCTAAACTGTTAACCGGATATTTTGGGACAGATTTTGGATTGAAACTTGGAGTAATTTTTGGATGTGTTCTTTCGGGTTGTGATGCAGTATTGCGGGGGATTTTCGGATCGGGCGTGGACCTTGCTTTCGGGGACCGGATTTAGCGCTCGAGGTGGGTACCGTTGTTAACCTCCTACTTGTGATGTCCCCACTAGGCCTATTTGAGTTGCTAATATGTCTTATTGCTAAATGAACTGGTAAAATGAATATGGCATGCTAATTGAAGAATTGGACTTATAGCTAGAGTTTGCATCTTCAAGAGGACTAAGTATAATTAAATGCTAATTCTTGCAAATGTTAAGTCGCCCCAAATCCCACTGAAAGAGAGTTTTGCTAGATATGTTATGTTGCATGTGCTTATTGGGACCCCTTAGGCATGTACATACACCGACTTGTGGCAACTTAGTAAAATGGAAATTTATTTGAAATGGCATACCTCTATTTTGTAAATTAGAATACTTGAAGCCATGTTTTTAACTGAAGGACTTTGCTTGCTTGAATGGTCACATAGTTAAGCCACCTTTTTCTGCTACACTATTATGCTGGAACTTACTTAGGAGAAACCATGCTTTAATTTCTCTGTTCAGTTAGCTAGATTAGGGGGATAGTGCGCTCGGGTTCGAGCAAGGCTGGGATAGTGTTGTCAGACATTTGTGGGTTTTGGGACAGGCAGGCTGTGAGGGCAGGGCATAGCGGCAACCGCGGATTTTGGGCGGTTGACCGGACAGTGGTTTCGCCTCAGATTTGGGGAGAGGTTTAGGGGCTTCTTTAGTGGATGGGTTTTCCACTTAGATCAGCGTCTTGATCCAGTCCTGCTGATTTTTGATGTTCGTTACTGAGGCACTTGACTCGTGTGGGTCGCTCCCCTCGAGTGCCACTCCGGAGTGTGTATTTTGTGACCGTGCCGGTCAGGAGCCGGTCTGTTGCCCTCGGGATTGGACCATGCCGGTTAGGAGCCGGTCTGCATCCTGTAGCTGAGTTGGGAGTCAGTAGGCATAGTGGACAGTACCGGTGTTCACCGGCGACTAAGTTGGGCTACCCAGGCAGGCATTCATATCCTGATGCATACAGTTGGTCACACTTTTAGCTGGACATCTTAGAGGCATGTAGTGGTAGCTTCGTACATCATCAGTAGTCATATTTACAGCTTACCACATTGTTTTATTCTTCCGCCTCTTATAGTCCTAGTGGGCATGTCTGAGTTGAGGTTTACCCACTAGGAGGAGGCTACTGTTCTATAGTAGTTCTCACTCCCCACTGTTTTCTTTTTCTCTTCCCCTTTGTTTTGCAGAGTCGTCTGCGGCAGTTGCAGGCCCCTCCTCAGCGGACCGAGGTAAGAGGATCGCGGACTAGATAGCGGTCTACCCAGGCACCAGTTCAGTTACTAGATGTACCCCGATATTCTCTGATACTCTACTTTTCATTTCTTTTTGGGTCTGGCTCCGGCCAGCAGGCTGTATTTGATTAGTGAGCTGGGAGAGACATTTGTATTATTGAGAGTTTACTTCTGCACTTCTACTTTCCAGCTTTATCTGAGATGTATTAGTTCTAGTTTAGCTCTGTTTATGCTCCTTTATTATATCATCTATGTTTGAGCAGGTTACCAGCGCTTTGTATACACGGGAAATCCCGTGTATACGACGGATCTGTAGACAAGCCCGGGTTCTGGTTTACACCCGGGGCGTGACAGATTAAGTTGGTATCAGAGCTTAGGGATAGGTCAGTTGGGACTTAGGAAACCCTAGGCTTTTGGCAGACCCTAGGAAGGCAAGGCGCGAGTGATGCGACATTACGCGAAAGCCGGCAATTTGGTCATGCGTTTATTTGACTCTTCCAGTGCGGGAATAGGGATTGGCATGTCCTATTTCTGGCGAACTATTATGTTGGCTGCAGACAACATAAGGTTGCAGAAATAGGAGGATGCCTTTGACTTTCGCTAGATTGGGTCGAGTGTGGTTTCGTTACTGATCTGTGGTTTCTTGTGTGGCAGGATGCCTCCCAGGCGGCGGATTCCTACCCGGGGTACCCCTACACCCCCGGAGGGGCCGGAGCAGTCCGGACCTTCAGAGATTGCCGAGTTGAGGGCCATGGTGGCCCAGTTGGCGGAGGGTCACTGCCGGCAGGAGCAGAGGATCGAGCAGCTGCTTGCTCAGGTTGGGGCCCCTCCCCCTACTTCTGCTGAGGCCCCCGTACCACCGGTTGTACCACCGACTATACCGCTGTGTTACGGCATTTTGGTGTTGGCATATTTCGTGAGTCATGTCAGTGAGTTGAGTCGGAGTCTTAAAGGGATCAAATTGTCAATCAGCAATCAAAGACTTAGAGAAGATTCAACAAGAGCTCAAGTTGACACTCAGTGTCTTGAGTCTTGAAGATTGAAGTTGAAGAATTGTGGATCAGTTACATCAATCTCAAGAAGAAAGTATTCAAGAGGATCAGGTATGTTTAACTAAATAATTGTGGTGATCCGAATACTTTCTTATAGTGTAGAAACACTTGGATGAACTTTTAATTGCATAATAATCAAAAACTGGTGTTCGGACTTGTTCAGGATCCGGATCAGGGCCAACGATCCGGATCCCGAAGGTTGTTGCTTCATACAAGACTTCGATCCGGATCCATGCAATTTTCGATCCGGATCCCGAATGTTAAGTTTTCTGATTTGTATGAATGATCCGGATCGGGCAATGCGATCCGGATCCCGAACCCTTGGTTTTCTGGAATCGTCAATCTTGTTACGATGATCCGGATCGCAGTAAATCCGATCCGGATCGCCGTCCTGAAAATTTCCAGATAAGGTAAGTTTTTGATTCTTATCTCTTTCCAAAGGTTTCTAAACTATAAATAGACACTTAGGGTTTCTCAAAAACGTGGGTGCTACGGCCGATCTTTTTATAAAACATTTGAGAGCAACCCTAGAGGCTAGGTTTTCATTGTTCTTCTTAATAGCCTCTCTTAGGTCAATTCGACGGTTCTTCCAAGATCTATCTTTTGTCGAATTGATCTAATATTTGCTTAGAGATTTCTTCTACGGTTCCTCAATGAGAATCTAAGCAAAGGATCACCATCGAAGTCAATATTCTTATCGACTGAGTTTGCGTCGTGGATTCGACGTGGCATCGTGGATTCGGTGTGCTAAAGGCGTTTCGTGGATTCGAAGCGTGCGTTCGTGGATTCGAACGTGAGCAGTGGACGAGCAAAACGGTGGAGCGCGAGGTCCAAGAAATTGAAGGAGGGGTTAAATCCGTGGAGACGGTAATCACCTTGTTATTCTTCTTTTCTTAGGGATTGTTATTGCGCGGATATCCAACCGGTCAGCGCAAGGTCCGAAGAAGCTGAAGGAGGGGTTGAGTCCGTGGAGTCGGTAATCACCTTGTTATTCTTCTATTCTTAGTGGATTGTTATTGCGTGTTGGTCCCGTGGTTTTTCTCCTGGATTGGAGTTTCCACGTAAATCTCGGTGTGCTGTTTTTATTTTCCGCATTGATTTTTATTTTGCACTGAGATTGAGTTTTTAAGTATTACACCTATTCACCCCCCCTCTAGGTGTTTGATAGTACCTATTTAGATCCTTGTGGATCCTATAATAACTCTACAATTGGTATCAGAGAGGGTTTTAGGTTTATCTATCATGATGGGTGAAAGTGGTAATATTTATAGACCTCCTCTTTTTGATGGGACTAATTATGCTTATTGGAAAGTGCGGATGAGAGCTTTTCTCATCGCAATTGATGAGCGAGTATGGCAATCCGTGGAATGCGGTTGGGTGCATCCTGTTGAGGAAGTAGGAAATTCTACTACCCCAAAACCTCGCTCTAGATGGTCCAAAGAGGAATTTGAAAGATCTTCTTACAATGGGAAAGGTATGAACGCTTTATTTAACTCTCTTTCCTCGACTGAATTTACAAGAATTTCCGCGTGTGAAACCGCGAAGGAAATTTGGGATATTCTCAAAATTACACATGAGGGTACTAATCTTGTAAAAATTCAAAAGCTCCAGATGCTTACAAGTCAATTTGACTCTGTTCATATGGAAGAGCATGAATTGTTTACAGATTATTACACTAGACTTCAAGATGTAATTAATACATGTGCTAATCTAGGAGAAAAGATCCCGGAGTCGAAAATTGTAAGAAAGATACTTCGGACTCTTCCGGAACGGTTTAGGGCAAAGGTTACCGCCATTGAAACCGTTAGTCATCCGGATGAGATGAGTGTTGAGGAATTAGTAGGTGCTTTGCAAACTTATGAATTGACTTTTCCTACTAATCAAGTTTCTTCCAAGTCTTCTTCTAAGCTTACAGGTATTGCATTCAAATCCACAAAGAAAGAAGATAGCGAATCGAGTTCCGACGATGAAATCTCTTTTGCCGATTTTGAAGAACAATTGGCGCGGATCACAAAGAAATTTCGTCGGAAATTTTGGAAGAATCGAACCGATGGATCTTCATCCATGAAACTATCTAAAGGATCATCGGGTTCTAAATCCTCTAATCTCAAAAGCTTTGCAAAACCCTCTAAAGAAAAAGAGAAAGATGATTTCGAAGGGGAAATCCAATGCTATCGATGCAAAGGCTACGGCCATTTTTCAACGGATTGTCCTTCTCCGAAATCATATAAAAAGAGGGCTTTGCAAGCAAAAACTTGGGACGATTCTACTTCTAATGAATCGACCTCAAGTAAAGAGGGAAAAGTTGTTGCCTCTCATGCCTCTCATATTCCCTCTTCTAATAATTGTTTATCATCTTTAGTCACTGACTCTACTCCTTTGATTTTGTATGAAACATCAACAACCGGCGGAGAGTCATCAAGTGAGGGGGAGTCGGACGAGGAAGAACTCATTGAGGCATATCAACAACTTCTTGCGGAATCTAAGAAGATGGCCAAACATATCAAGAAGTTGAGAAAGCAACGACTTGAAGGTCAAGACGACAATCATGCTTTAAAGATAAAACTTCATGATCTCGAGGAGGAACAAGGACGTTTATTGGATAACAATAAAATCCTCCAAGAAAAGCTAAACCAATCGGAGACAAACGCTAAATCATATACGGACAAGATTGGTTTTCTAGAAAAACAGTTTGAGGAGATTCATGTCACCAACCAAGCTTTGACCAAGCAAGTTCATGAACTTAAATCCGACATACAAAGGCTTTCAACTGGTTCCAAGAAACTTGATTGTATGTCCGGATTAGGTCAATCAAGCAAGGTTGGTTTGGGATTTAAAAAGAACCAAACTGTGAAGGCTTCAAGTTCCACATTCAAATTGAAAGGAAGAACGTGTCACTTATGTGGACTTGAAGGACATTTGGTGAAGAATTGCCCGAAAAAGAGAAAGAAGAGTCCTTCGGCAACTTCATCTACGGAGCGAACTCAACGGAATCAAAAGACACATCAAGTCAAAGGAGTTCACTCAACCCACCAAAGGTCTGAGCCACACATCAATCATACAAGTGGATCACTGCGAGGCAAAGACCTAAGGTGGATCAACAGTCAAAGCGGACAACCCCCGGCCACAACGAATCAAGACAACCCAAAATCCAGCGATTTTGGATTCGGAAAGGTGATATCTTTCCTTGTCTTAAGTTCTAATTAGCTTATGACTGTATGTAATGCTTTGATCGGTTTTTCTTTCATATTGTTCTTGATCTTTGCATTACATGTTTTCAATGCTCTTCGTTTTTATGTTTTGTTTTTTAAACAAAAGGTTTTTAACGAACAAGTGCATTGAATAAAAAAAAAAAGGGTTTTTTTTTCACTTTCATTCACTCCAAATTAATTTTATATGGATTATCAACTTTACTCCATAATCATAATCTTGAAGATACTTCATTATAGGAGTTTTTGATATTATAAGCATCAAATTTTAGAAATCATGTGTGATCTTTAGATGCTTAATCTATCTCGGTTGTGTGAGTTCATTGTGATAAACGTGAGACAACCGATAGACTAAAATTTGGGATTTAATTCTTTCACGTAAGAGATTGCCTTCTTACAAGGGTAAATAATTGAATTATGAAAGATGTGGAAAGAGTTACATCCGAAAGGAGTGTGAAAACTACCACCACATGTAGGAAAGAGCTGCCACCCCGGTCGTCCGGTTTGTGTGTGAAGCTACCACATGTTATGGATGCTTGATAGTATTTTATGAGAAAATCTTTAGTTGAAGCATTTGGAGATTTATATGCAAAACTCTTATATTTTGAACAATCTCCTGGTTGGTATAAGGTGGGATAGTTGAAAGATGCTCAAAGAGCCACCCTTAGGTATTTTAGTGCTTATCTCAATTTGAAAGGGTAGAATTCAAGATTGATGTCGTTTGGAAATCTCCGTATGTCATCTTTGTAAATCCGTTACATCTTGATAGAGTTTGGATCTCAAGATTATTTTTGATGACTTGTGTTTGATGAATATAACATGAAAAACGGTTTATAATGTTTTACCTTTATTTTTCATGAGTTTGGAGTAAATCTTTTTAATTTCGTGAAATTAATTGGATTGAATGGCATCTATGTGAATTCATTGTTGTTCAAAGCACTTAAATGGATTTCTTGATGGAATACAAATCGGTATTTGAAAAGATTCTAAAATCTGGATTTGTTTCAAGAAATTATTTAATTTTTGCTTTCTGGTACAGGTACGCAATCTGCATTTTTGTTATATACCGGAACTGAGCTTTTATCTCTCTTTCTCTATGAACTAATGCTGTTAGTGATTTCCTTTTGTCTAGTATGTTCACTGTTTGACAATTTGTGACAAAAAGGGGGAGAAGAGAAATAGGGGGAGACAGAGATGAGATCATCGAGATAGGGGGAGAACGGAAAATGATGATCGTATCACAAAGTGGAAGAACATGGAGAACATGTTAGAGATGCTCAAGATAGGGGGAGACAAAGAAAAAACAAAAGAACCAAATGGAAGACGGATCAAATGTAGGATTCTAATTTCTAACGACTAACGTTTGATTTTGTTTGGAGTTTTGGTTTTGCAGGAATTACATCACTTTAAGACTCCAAGTCCTAAGTCATAGAGTATGTTCTAGGACTGTTTGGTTCAAATGTAATTTTGTATTTATTGGATCTTTCACGCAAAGAAAATCAATGTTTTGGTGATGACATTGAGTTTCGATTTTTTGGTTTAAGATGAGTGTTTTGAGCTTTTATGTATTTTTGGGTTTTGTCACGAAATTGCCAAAGGGGGAGATTGTTACGGCATTTTGGTGTTGGCATATTTCGTGAGTCATGTCAGTGAGTTGAGTCGGAGTCTTAAAGGGATCAAATTGTCAATCAGCAATCAAAGACTTAGAGAAGATTCAACAAGAGCTCAAGTTGACACTCAGTGTCTTGAGTCTTGAAGATTGAAGTTGAAGAATTGTGGATCAGTTACATCAATCTCAAGAAGAAAGTATTCAAGAGGATCAGGTATGTTTAACTAAATAATTGTGGTGATCCGAATACTTTCTTATAGTGTAGAAACACTTGGATGAACTTTTAATTGCATAATAATCAAAAACTGGTGTTCGGACTTGTTCAGGATCCGGATCAGGGCCAACGATCCGGATCCCGAAGGTTGTTGCTTCATACAAGACTTCGATCCGGATCCATGCAATTTCCGATCCGGATCCCGAATGTTAAGTTTTCTGATTTGTATGAACGATCCGGATCGGGCAATGCGATCCGGATCCCGAACCCTTGGTTTTCTGGAATCGTCAATCTCGTTACGACGATCCGGATCGCAGTAAATCCGATCCGGATCGCCGTCCTGAAAATTTCCAGATAAGGTAAGTTTTTGATTCTTATCTATTTCCAAAGGTTTCTAAACTATAAATAGACACTTAGGGTTTCTCAAAAACGTGGGTGCTACGGCCGATCTTTTTATAAAACATTTGAGAGCAACCCTAGAGGCTAGGTTTTCATTGTTCTTCTTAATAGCCTCTCTTAGGTCAATTCGACGGTTCTTCCAAGATCTATCTTTTGTCGAATTGATCTAATCTTTGCTTAGAGATTTCTTCTACGGTTCCTCAATGAGAATCTAAGCAAAGGATCACCATCGAAGTCAATATTCTTATCGACTGAGTTTGCGTCGTGGATTCGACGTGGCATCGTGGATTCGGTGTGCTAAAGGCGTTTCGTGGATTCGAAGCGTGCGTTCGTGGATTCGAACGTGAGCAGTGGACGAGCAAAACGGTGGAGCGCGAGGTCCAAGAAATTGAAGGAGGGGTTAAATCCGTGGAGACGGTAATCACCTTGTTATTCTTCTTTTCTTAGGGATTGTTATTGCGCGGATATCCAACCGGTCAGCGCAAGGTCCGAAGAAGCTGAAGGAGGGGTTGAGTCCGTGGAGTCGGTAATCACCTTGTTATTCTTCTATTCTTAGTGGATTGTTATTGCGTGTTGGTCCCGTGGTTTTTCTCCTGGATTGGAGTTTCCACGTAAATCTCGGTGTGCTGTTTTTATTTTCCGCATTGGTTTTTATTTTGCACTGAGATTGAGTTTTTAAGTATTACACCTATTCACCCCCCCTCTAGGTGTTTGATAGTACCTATTTAGATCCTTGTGGATCCTATAATAACTCTACACGCTGGTGCCTGTGGCACCATCTTCGAGCAGCGGGGCCCCGGGAGCGATCCGACCTTTGACCCCCGCGGAGGAGCAGGAGTTCACTGATAAACTCACCCAATTCTGTAAGCGGGGACCGCCTAGATTTTCGGGGCGGAGCACCCACCCTTGGGAGGTCGGGACTTGGCTTTCAGCAATGGAGAAGTTGTTCCGAGACTTCTTCATCGATCAGAAGTACAGGGTACACATGGCTGTACATTGCTTGGACGGGGATGCTGACGCGTGGTGGCGTCGGGTGGAGCCCCTGGAGTTTCAGATCACCCGGTAGCTACCGTGGGCAGAGTTCAAGAGGATGGTTCTGGACACGTACTTTTCTACTAGCGTGAAGAAAAAGATGGAGGATGATCTGAAGAATCTCCAGCAAGGCGACCGGTCGGCATGGGACTACTTCCTGGAGTTTTCGCGGTTGCTCAACTGCGTACCCTACGTTGCTAGGGACGGGCCACATCAGGTGGAGCTCTTCGAGTCGGGCCTACGCCCGGAGATCTATACCTTAGTGCATGCGCAGAGACTACAGACCCTGGAGGAGGCGGCAGAGCATGCACAGTGGGTCGAGAGGGGAGACCACGTCGTCGCCAGACGTGGAGGCCTGGTCGCTCAGGGATCTGACAGGAAGCGGCCAGTGCAGGATGATGGGGGACAGGCCAGTTCCTGGAGGCCGCCCCGACCCCCGCCGCCTCAGTTTTCAGGCCGCGGGCGTTCGGAGCGGCGAGGGCCCGGTGGATCCCAGAGGCCCCCGCAGCATCAGCAGCAGCAGCACTCACGACAGCAGCAGCATTCCCAGCAGCAGAGGTCGCAGCCATGACAGCAGGGGTCACAGCGGCAGAGGCAGCAGCAGCAGCAGTCGAGGCAGCCCCGGTCTACAGTCGGGTGTGTTTTCTGCAAGGGCCAGCACCCCTCTGATACTTGTGATTTGCGGCATGGTCGTTGTTTTCGGTGTGGACAGTCCGGTCATCTGCGAGCTGCTTGCCCTTTCTTGACATCGCCGGCTCCTTCCTCAGCATCAGCCCCACCGGCGCCCCAGCAGCGGTCCTATGCTCCAGCGGGCAGGGCCCCTTCTTCCCACCCGGCAGACTATCGACCACCAGCGCAGAGCGGGCGGGTCTATGCCGCCCATGTTGAGGATTCTCTGGCAGCCGACCACGTGGTGGCAGGTATCGTTTTACTTTCTGGCAGTAGAACTCGCACTTTATTTGATACCGGTGCATCACATTCTTTTATCAATAGAGCATTCGCATTATCCCATGGACTAGAGTTAGGTCGGTTGCCACGTGCATTAGAGGTACAGATTCCAGAGCATACTCTGCATGTAGGGGAGTGTTGTTGGTCTTGCCCTGTACAGATCGAGTCGTGGATCTTGCCAGCGGACCTGATGGTCCTGACCCAGTTGCGAGACTTTGATGTAGTCCTTGGGATGGACTGGCTGACTCGCTATTTTGCGACTATTGACTGTGCCGCGAGGATGGTGACTTTTAGCGAGCCGGGCCAGGAGGTGATTGTGTACAGAGGGTGCCAGAGTGCTTTATTCGCCTCGATAGTTTCGACTTCTCGTGCGAGGCAGATGATGCGCAGTGGATGCGTGGCCTTTTTGGCCAGTGTGGTTGAGGGGCCTGCGGCGGCACCGGGACTCGCGGATATTCCTATTGTCCACGAGTTCCCGGATGTTTTCCCACCAGAGCTGACTAGTATGCCGCCGGATAGGGAGATCGAGTTTTTGATTGACGTAGTCCCAGGAACTGCGCCAATCTCCAAAGCCCCTTACCGAATGGCACCGGCGGAGCTGCGTGAGTTGAAGGCGCAACTTCAGGACTTATTGGACAAGGGTTTCGTGAGGCCGAGTGTATCGCCTTGGGGAGCGCCGGTGTTGTTCGTAAAGAAGAAGGATGGTTCACTTCAACTTTGTGTGGATTATCGAGAGCTGAATAAAGTGACCATCAAGAACAAGTACCCTTTGCCGCGCATCGATGACTTATTTGATCAGCTGCAAGGGTCTTGTGTCTTCTCTAAGATCGACTTACAGTCTGGTTACCACGAACTGAAGGTGAAGGCCGAGGACGTTCCAAAGACAGCATTTAGGACTCGGTACGGGCATTATGAGTTCACTGTCATGCCTTTTGGATTGACTAATACCCCTGCCGCATTTATGGATTTGATGAACAGGATCTTTCGACCTTATTTGGACCGGTTCGTGGTAGTGTTCATCGACGACATCCTGGTTTATTCTCGGAGTGATGTGGAGCACGAGGAGCACCTGAGGATTGTGCTGCAACTTCTGAGGGAGAAGAAGTTGTATGCCAAGTTATCTAAGTGCGAGTTTTGGCTTCGAAAGGTTGCCTTTTTGGGCCACGTGATCTCAGCTACAGGAGTGGCGGTAGACCCGGCAAAGATTGAGGCAGTCCGGGATTGGCCCCGACCGACGACGGTAGCAGAGGTTCGTAGTTTTATGGGCTTGGCTGGATATTACCGTCGGTTTGTGGAAGGTTTTGCGAAACTTTCCGCACCCCTCACTCGTTTGACGCGCAAAGGAATTAAGTTTATCTGGAGTGAGGATTGCCAGAGGAGCTTCGAGGAATTGAAGAGCAGATTGATGTCAGCTCCTATCCTTTCCCTCCCTATTATGGGGAAAGGATATGTGATCTATAGTGACGCATCGCACAGTGGACTTGGTTGCGTGCTGATGCAGGAGGGTAAGGTAATCGCTTATGCTTCACGGCAACTTAAGGATTATGAGAAGAATTACCCTACCCATGACTTGGAGCTAGCTGCCGTGATCTTTGCACTGAAGTTGTGGCGCCACTATCTGTATGGGGAGTACTGCGAGATTTACACCGACCACAAGAGCCTGAAATATCTGTTCACACAGAAGGAACTTAATTTGAGACAACGCAGATGGTTGGAGCTGTTAAAGGACTATGATGTGGACATACTCTACCATCCTGGCAAGGCCAACGTGGTCGCTGATGCCCTGAGCAGGAGGGCAGTACAGAGCCTATCCTTGATGATCACCGACCAGGCGCCATTACTGGAGCAGATGAGGCGATTAGAGCTTGAGGTGGTGTCCCCTGGGGTTTCTGCTAGACTGCTGTCCTTGGTCGTGCAGCCCACTCTGTTAGACAGGATTCGGGAGAAACAGAGTGAGGACCCCCATTTGATGAGGATTCGAGAGCAGATTCAGGCTGGCGAGACAGGAGATTTTTCAGTTGATGCTGCAGGAGTACTACGGTACAGGGACCGAGCTTGCGTGCCTATGGACTCAGAGATTCGAGAGCAGATCTTGCAGGAGGCTCATTATACACCTTATACCATCCATCCTGGTGGGACTAAGATGTATAAGGACCTCAAGGCACAGTTTTGGTGGAGCAGTATGAAAAGAGATATTGGCAGATTTGTGGCGCACTGCTTAACTTGTCAGCAAGTAAAGGCTGAGCATCGTGTACCTGCTGGCAAGTTGCAGAGTCTCCCAATCCCTGAGTGGAAGTGGGATCATATCACTATGGATTTTGTCACGGGATTGCCGAGAGCATAGACTGGAGCAGATGCGATATGGGTGGTCGTGGACAGACTCACCAAGTCCGCTCACTTTTTACCGGTTCAGATGACTTGGCCATTGGAGCGACTGGCACAGGTGTACTTAGCTGAGGTGGTCAAATTGCATGGGGTGCCCGTTTCCATTGTATCGGACAGAGACTCGAGATTTGTCTCGCACTTTTGGAGGAGTTTACAGACGGCCCTGGGGACACAGCTTCGTTTTAGCACAGCATTCCACCCACAGACGGACGGACAGTCAGAGCGCACCATTCAGACTCAAGAGGATATGCTGCGAGCATGCGTTCTGGATTTTGGGGGAGGGTGGCACCGACACCTGGGATTGGTTGAGTTTGCGTACAACAACAGCTATCAAGCGAGCATCCATATGGCTCCGTTTGAGGCGTTGTATGGGCGCAAGTGTCGGTCACCCCTATATTGGAGTGACGTGGGTGAGAAAAAGACCTTGGGTCCTGATCTACTATTGGAGGCAGAGGAGAAGGTCAGACTGATTCGACGACATCTTGAGACCGCTCAGAGCCGACAGAGGAGTTATGCTGATACCCGACGGCGGGACTTAGAGTTTCAGGTGGGCGATCATGTCTTTTTGAAGGTCTCACCTTCGAAGGGGATTCGGAGATTTGGGATTCGTGGAAAACTGAGCCCTCGTTATATTGGACCTTTTGAGGTATTGGAGCGCATAGGGCCAGTTGCCTACCGGCTTGCACTCCCTCCCAGATTGGCTGGTGTTCACGATGTGTTTCATGTATCCACCCTGAGGAGATATGTTTATGACCCGTCGCACATCATTGATTTCGCCCCACTGGAGATTGCTGAGGACTTGAGTTATGCCGAGCAACCGTTGCGGATTTTGGACCGTTAGGTTAGAGAGCTGCGCAGCCGGGCCATTCCTTATGTGAAGGTTCTATGGAGCAACCAGAGCGAGCGCGAGGCTACTTGGGAGCTGGAGTCAGCGTTGAGGGATGCCTACCCCCACTTGTTCGAGGCCCCGGCTTGAGGTATGACTCTAGTTTCGAGGACGAAACTTTCGTTTAGTGGGGGAGGATGTGATGATCTGGATCTCCGCAGAGCTGTTGCAGTGCGTTGGGGTGGCCATCGGAGGCCTACGCGGTGTGCCGGAGGTGTTTAGGGCACAATTGGACACAAGTGTTGGACTCCAGGCTCAAATGGATCACGTGGGTGATCGGTTGACTCTGTCGGGTCTCTGGAAGTGTTTTCGCGCGAAACGGATATTAAGATTGGGCTCGGCGCGAAATTTGGACCAAGAATACCTTTCCAGGGGCATTTGGCAATTTTCAGAGTGGGAATTTGGCAGAACGGACGTCAAATTCGGATTCAGCGCGCGAAAACGGTCAAGATGGACTATTTGCTTGATTTTTCTGAGCTTCGGGTACTGTTCACGGCCGGAACAGTAACTCCGGCGATCGCCGGCGGCGGCGGCGGCGGCGGCGGCGGGCAGCGTCGGCGGGCGGCGGCGCGGCGGCGGGCAGCGTCGGCGGGCGGCGGCGCGGCCTCGGGCAGGCGGAACGGCGGCGGCACAGGGCGCGGGCAGCGCGCGGGCGCGCGGGCAGGCGCGCGGTCCACGCGGCCGTCGTGCACCAAGGCGGGGACACGTGGCATCACCCCATAGGCCGGCTCACAGCTCCCGGTCTACGGAGCATGATGGTTGGGTATTGGTTCACGGTGCACCGGGGTGGACACGTGGCAGGTTACCATTGGTTCGGCTTACGGAGGCTTGTGCACCGGGTGCAGCGGTCAGAGGCAGGGACACGTGGCGCTTCCCTATTGGCTGGTCAACTGTGCAGGCAGGAAGGGCAGCTGGCGCGGGCTGCGCGCGCAGGCGCGACTGTGCCGCTGACCGGGACGCGTGTCGACTCCCGGGGGTGGCCACGCGGCGCAGCGGAATGGCCGATCCGCTGTTGCCTGTTCTGTCGGCGACGTGGAGGCCCAGGAACGAACGGGCTTGAACAGTGTTGGGCGGGCCCAACACTGTAGCAGCCCGGAAATTTTCGGGCGCCCGGAATTCGGGACATAGATGGAATTTTGAGAATTGTTCTGTGAGGCCTATTTAAACAGCCCGAGCTCCTTTCTTCTCACTTTTTCCACCATTTTCGAGCCTCCTCTCACTAAGGTGTCTTCAGCAAAGTTGTTCCCCTTCGAGTTCTACATCTTCTGGAGAATTTCTAAGATTGTGGTAGCACGCACTCCGAGGTTTGGATTTTACGGCGCGGCGCGATGCTCGTTCCCTTGTGATTCCCTTCGTCGCATTTCAGTGCACGGACTCTCCCGAGCTACCCCGGCAGTATTTTTCAGTGATTCTTGCGCCATCGTCTTCACGACACGTAGGGCTACGTTTTCCGGTTTACTGGTTTTTTCCCATTCCGAGCTTTTCATGGGTTTTTTCGGATCATCTTGGGACCTCATTTTCTGGGGTGAAATTTTGGACAGCGCTGTGTTGTTTTGGTGATATCTTCGCGTACAGACCTCAGATTGGGGCGATTCAAAAGGCGTTTTGCATCTACACATCACGAGGAATCTCCCCAAATTTTCTTGGAATTTCCTGAATTTTCTCCGAAGGTGAGAAGCCTCTGTTTACAGTACTTTCAGATTCAGTTTTTGCGATCGACTTACTTCGGGATGGCTCTCTTGTCGAATTTGGTTCTCAGCATAGAAAACTCGTGGGTGAACGTGCAGGTACTCGTTTCGACCGGTTCGTCGCGGGGATCGCGATAGTATTTTTCTGGGAATTTCTCGGGCACATTTCGCAGGTGAAAATGGCTTAAACGGTTAACGGATATTTTGGGACAGATTTTGGATTGAAACTTGGAGTAATTTTTTGATGTGTTCTTTCGGGTTGTGATGCAGTATGTGCGGGGGATTTTCGGATCGGGCGTGGACCTTGCTTTCGGGGACCGGATTTTAGCGCTCGAGGTGGGTACCGTTGTTAACCTCCTACTTGTGATGTCCCCACTAGGCCTATTTGAGTTGCTAATATGTCTTATTGCTAAATGAACCGGTAAAATGGATATGGCATGCTAATTGAAGAATTGGACTTATAGCTAGAGTTTGCATCTTCAAGAGGACTAAGTATAATTAAATGCTAATTCTTGCAAATGTTAAGTCGCCCCAAATCCACTGAAAGAGAGTTTTGCTAGATATGTATGTTGCATGTGCTTATTGGGACCCCTTAGGCATGTACATACACCGACTTGTGGCAACTTAGTAAAATGGAAATTTATTTGAAATGGCATACCTTATTTTTTGTAAATTAGAATACTTGAAGCCGTGTTTTTAACTGAAGGACTTGCTTGCTTGAATGGTCACATAGTTAAGCCCTTTTTCTGCTACACTATTATGCTGGAACTACTTAGGAGAAACCATGCTTTAATTTCTCTGTTCAGTTAGCTAGATTAGGGGGATAGTGCGCTCGGGTTCGAGCAAGGCGGGATAGTGTGTAGTCAGACATTGTGGGTTTTGGACAGGCAGGCTGTGAGGGCAGGGCATAGCGGCAACCGCGGATTTTGCGGCGGTGACCGGACAGTGGTTTCGCCTCAGATTTGGGGAGAGGTTTAGGGGCTTCTTTAGTGGATGGGTTTTCCACTTAGATCAGCGTCTTGATCCAGTCCTGCTGATTTTTGATGTTCGTTACTGAGGCACTTGACTCGTGGGTCGCTCCCCTCGAGTGCCACTCCGGAGTGTGTATTTTGTGACCGTGCCGGTCAGGAGCGGTCTGTTGCCCTCGGGATTGGACCGTGCCGGTCAGGAGCCGGTCTGCATCCGTAGCTGAGTTGGGAGTCAGTAGGCATAGTGGACAGTACCGGTGTTCACCAGCGACTAGGTTGGGCTACCCAGGCAGGCATCATATCCTGATGCATACAGTTGGTCACACTTTTAGCTGGACATCTTAGAGGCATGTAGTGGTAGCTTCGTACATCATCAGTAGTCATATTACAGCTTACAACATTGTTTTATTCTTCCGCCTCTTATAGTCCTAGTGGGCATGTCTGAGTTGAGGTTTACCCACTAGGAGGGGCTACTGTTCTATAATAGTTCTCACTCCCCACTGTTTCTTTTCTCTTCCCCTTTGTTTTGCAGAGTCGTCTGCGGCAGTTGCGGGCCCCTCCTCAGCGGACCGAGGTAAGAGGATCGCGGACTAGATAGCGGTCTACCCAGGCACCAGTTCAGTTACTAGATGTACCCCGATACTCTCAGATACTCTACTTTTCATTTTTTTTGGGTCTGGCTCCGGACAGCTGGTTGTATTGATTAGTGAGCTGGGAGCAGAGACATTGTATTATTGAGAGTTACTTCTGCATTCTACTTTCCAGCTTTATCTGAGATGTATTAGTTCTAGTTTAGCTTGTTTATGCTCTTTTTATATCATCTATGTTGAGCAGTTACCAGCGCTTCGTATACACGGGAAATCCCGGTATACGGCGGATCTGTAGACAAGCCGGGTTCTGGTTTACACCCGGGCGTGACACAAGATTACGAAGAGGAGAATTGAGAGGCATGAAAGCAACGGACTTTTTTCTCTTTACTTGAGGGCGATCATGAGAAGTAGTCATGTCCCAAGTTTTCGCTTGCAAAGCCTTCTTTTTATATGATTTCGGAGAGAAGGACAATCCGTGAAAAATGGTCGTAGCCTTTTGCATCGATAGCATTGGATTTCCCTTCGAAATCCACTTTTTTTCCTTAGAAAGGTTTTGCAAACGCTTTTGAGGTAGAGGATTTAGAACCCGATGATCCCTTAGATGGTTTCGTGAGATGAAGATCCATCGGTTTCGATTCTTCCAAAACTTCCGACGAAAATTCTGTGATCCGAGCCAATTCTCTCAAAATCGGCCAAAAGAGATTTCATCGTCGGAACTTGATTCGCTATCTTCTTCTTTGTTGATTTGATGCAATACCTGTAAGCTTAGAAGAAGCTTGGAAGAAACTAGATTAGTAGGAAAAGTCATTTCATAAGTTGCAAAGCAACATACTAATTCCTCTACACTCATCTCATCCGGATGACTAACGGTTTCAATGGCGGTAACTTTGCCCTAAACGTTCCGAAGAGTCCGAAAGTATCTTTCTTACAATTTTTCGACTCCGGGATCTTTTCTCCTAAATTAGCACAAGTATTGATTACATCTTGAAAGTCTAGTGTAATAATCGGTAAAACAATCATGTCTTCCATAGGAATAGAGTCAAATTGACTTGTAGCAGCTGGAGCTTTTGATTTTTACAAGATTAGTACCCTCATGTGTTAATTTTGAGAATATCCAAAATTCTTAGCGGTTCACACGCGGAAATTCGTGTAAATTCAGTCGAGGAAAGAGAAATTAAA
>CM055072.1:31677809-31794740 GCA_029204045.2 Tillandsia leiboldiana | reverse complement strand
TGCGCAACCCAAACCCTTTTTGGAGTGCGTCGTGTAATGGGTCCGTGAAGTTATATGCCATATGTGAAGGCGTCGTTTGGTTATAGCGAGTTAGTTGTTCCTTGATGGAATCTCCTTGCGCGATGAACTACCAAGTCTCTTTTCATTTGAAAAGTTTTGCTTTGATTTTCGGGGAGGAGCCTTTTTGGTAGTTGTTGCAAGAGGTCCTTGAGATGACGTTCGACTCCCGTCTTGCAAGTATCTTCTTATGTGCCCTGAAACACCACAACGAAAACATACCTTAGATCTTGACGATCCCAAAGAGGATGAAGTAGGTTTGTTGTCGTTGTTTGTCTTGAATTCCGGTGTCGGAGGAGGGAGATACCGACTGAGGCACAAAAAACTGTCTCACTCGAACTTGGACTGTTTCCAGTTTGAGTGTATCCGAGGCCGAACCTATTTGATTGACCAAGACCAAGAAGTCTATCCAACTTACTCCTTCCTGAAGAGAATCGCTGTAAGTCATTCTTGAGTTGGGAAAATGGTCTTTGTCATTTCCAGGTTATCCTGTCGAGCCTCGTTGTAGAGCTTGAGAAGTGATTCGCGTTATCCACCAGATTTGTATGTTCCTTCTCAAGTTGCTCATTGGACTCTTGACAGGGAAGCATTTTCTTTTATCAGATTTTCCCATTTCCACTTCAAGAGCGTTTGAGAGAGAAGTCGCTCTTTTTGCTTCTTCTTCGAGATCATGCACTCTCCCTCTCAAACTCTTGTTTTGCTTAGCCACTTTCTTGTGAGTCCCTCAAAAGTCTGTGGTAGGCTAGAGCAAAACTCTTCACCTCCGAATCATCGATTCGTTGTCCGTTGCGTTTCTTTTCAACAGTGGAGTTGGACAACGACTCAGATGTACTTGCCCATAAAGCACATGAAGGGTGAAGATACGGAACGCGTGGAATGCAGTGGAGCTCTTTTCTTCATCACTCGAAGACGACTCATTTGACGTTGAGTTGTCATCCCAAGTGACGACTTGCATCGCCTTCTTCTTTGCCGGATACTTGTTAGGACATTCCGTTGCAATGTGGCCGTAGCCTCGACATTTGAAGCATTGTAGTTGTCCTTCTGAACTTTTCTTATCCTTTGAGAAGTTCTCTTGCTTTCCTTGACTTGTAACCTGAAGTACCCTTGCCTTTGTTCGACTTCCGAAGGATGGAGATTTGCTTGAAGTTACCCCTTCGAAAGTTGCGGCGAAACTTCCTTGTCAAGAGAGCGAGCTGCTTCTCAAATTCCTCCATAGAAAGTTCTCGTCATCGTCGGAGGAGGATGTACTCCGCGTCTTCTTCCTTAGTTGTTTCAAAACGCATAGACCGGAAGACTTAGAAGTGGATGCCTTTCCCAGAAGAATTGTTAGTAGTAAATGTCATTTCATAAGTTTGTAATGAACCAACTAATTCTTCTACACGTATTTTCGGCCGGGTTGTTAATAGTTTCAATGGCAGTAACCTTTGGGCGAAATCGTTCAGGAAGAGGTTCTTAAGATCTTTCTTACAATCTTAAATTCTGGAATCTTCTCTCCCAGATTAGCACATGAGTTTACGATGTCTTGCAATCGTGTATAATAGTCCGTGAAAGATTCATTTTCTGCCATTAAGATAGAGTCAAACTTGCTCGTAAGCATTTGAGTTTCTGATCTTCACGAGGTTAGTTCCCTCATGTGTAACCTGAAGAACATCCCAGATTCTTTCGCAGTCTCACATGCCGAGACGCGAGAGAATTCAGTTTGAGATAAGGCATTAAGATAGCATTAATTCCCTTGCCATTGTAAGAAGATGAATCTAACTCTTCCTTGGTCCATTTCGACCTAGGTTTTAAGGTGCGAACATCACCAATAAATTCAGTTGGATTAGTCCATCCTAATTCAATCGATTGCCACACCCGTTCGTCGATGGAAATTAAAAGGCTTTCATCCGTACTTTCCAGTACGCATAATTTGTTCCATCGGAAGAACGGGGGTCGTTGATGTTTCCACCTTCAACCATTGTTTACAACCCTATTCCCTCTCTGATACCACTTGTTGGGTTATATGTAATAGGATCTAAATAGGGGAAAAATACCTAGAGGGGGTGAATAGGTGTAACAGCATAAACACTCAAAAAATCGTTGCGATAAAAACCCAATGCGGAAATAAAAATAATTACGCAAGATTTTTATGTGGAAAACTCCATCACCGGAGTAAAAAACCACGGGAACCGATAACACGCAGAAATCCACTAGAATTAAAACACGTACAAGGTGATTTACCGTACACACTTACGACTCAACCTTTTCCATTACGCTCCTAGAGGTATCTTCTCCGCTCGCTCCGCGAAGCTGCTCGAATCCACGATCTGCGCCCAACGCCGAATCCACCGGCGTCCCACGTCGAATCCAACGACGTCCGACCGAATCCCGGTCTTCACCCAATAGCACCCTTCGAATCCACGAACGCGCCTCGCTCCGAATCCACGAGAGCGTTGAACCTTGAATCCACAAGGACACGCTAATCCACGAGCCGATTTTGTGGGTAAATCGTTGTTTTGGGTGGTGAGGATCCTGCAATACTTAGATCAAAGATAGATCGAAATACCATCTAAGTATTCATTAGTTTGATTCAACTCAAGATGTGAGTATGAAAACCTAGAATCAAACGAATCATATAGATTGAAGAAACATAGAGTATTCTCTATGATTTCCTTTCTTCTCTATATGATGGATCTAGAAGCCGTAAAAGATGATATATGAAAATGACGGCTATTTCGTTCACAAGTGGATTAGCCCTAGAAAAAGAGTTCATAGGGTCTATTTATAGGTTAGAAACCCTAGGAAGGAGATAAGAATCAAAAACCTAACATTTCTGGAGATTTTACGGACGGCGATCCGGATCGGATTAACTGTGATCCGGATCGTCGCAACGAGTCAGGCAATTCCAGAAAAACAAGGTTCGGGATCCGGATCGAAGTTGCTTGATTCCGGATCGTTCATACAGTTCACCAAACATCAACGTTCGAGATCCGGATTGCGAAGCCTGATCCGGATCGTTCAAGGAAGATGGTAAACTCAGTGTTCGGGATCCGGATCAAGAGAGGCTACGATCCGGATTGAACTGGTGTATGAACGAACCACCTTCGGGATCCGGATCGAAACAACCTGATCCGGATCCTGAACATGTCCCAAGTCCAGTTTTTGATTTTTATGCAATTAAAGATTCTTCCAAGTGTTTCTACACTACAAGAAGTATTCGGATCACACAAAAACTTAGGTTAAACATACCTGATCCTTTTGAATTCTTCTTCTTGAGATTGAGTTAAATGATCCAACTTTCTTCACCTTCAATCTTCAAGACTTGAGACTTTCACGAAACTACGCCAACTCAAATTCACGTAACAATCTCCCCCTTTGGCGGTTTCGTGACAAAACACAGATCCACTAAAGAAAATTCAAAAAGATATTTTTGTTGCTATCACCATACAACAAAAATTTACAATGGAGATCCAAAAATTTAAAAACATGAGATAAACTCCTAAAACAGACTCTAGACTTAGACATCTGTACTCTCTGCACAAAGAAATTATTCTTGACAAAAGAGATCGTTAGATACCTCAAGAATATTAGCATACAAACCTAGTACAGAGATAGAGTTTATCTAATCACCATGACATTTGAGAATTCAGATATGTAAGAGAATCATAGTCAAAAACCAACATATCTTCTATGCAATTCAAAAACCAAATGTCAAAATGTTAGCCCAACATCAACTTGTTAGTAATAATACATGTCCAAATAGTTAGTCGAATAGTTAGTAGGACATGCAACAGTAGGGACATGCAACAAATCACAAGATAAAAACCAAAAAACCAAAAATTGAAGTTGAGATCATACTTACCTTGATATTTGTTGAGATCATACTTACCTTGACTTTTCCTACTAATCTAGTTTCTTCTCAAGTCTTCTTCTAAGCTTACAGGTATTGCATTCAATCAACAAAGGAAGAAGATAGCGAATCAAGTTCCGACGATGAAATCTCTTTTGCCGATTTTGAAGAACAATTGGCGCGGATCGTAAAGAAATTTCGTCGGAAATTTTGGAAGAATCGAACCGATGGATCTTCATCCTCGAAAGTCATCTAAAGGATCATCGGGTTCTAAATCCTCTAACCTCAAAAGCTCTGCAAAACCCTTCTAAGGAAAAAGATGAATTCGAAGGGGAAATCCAATGTTATAGATGCAAAGGCTACGACCATATTTCGACGGATTGTCCTTCTCCGAAATCATATAAAAGAAGGCTTTGCAAGCGAAAACTTGGGACGATTCTATTTCTAATGAATCGACCTCAAGTAAAGAGGAAAAAGTCGTGCCTTTCATGCCTCTCAAATTCCCTCTTCTAATGTTTGCTTATCATCTTTATTCGCTGACTCTATTCCTTTGATTTTGCATGAAACATCAACATCCGGAGGAGAGTCATCAAGTGAGGGGGAGTCGGACGAAGAAGAACTCGTTGAGGCATACCAACAACTTCTTGTGGAATCAAAGAAGATGGCCAAGCATATCAAGAAGTTGAGGAAGCAACGACTTGAAGTTCAAGACGAGAATCAAGCTTTAAAGATCAAACTCCATGATCTCGAGGAGGAACAAGGACGTTTATTGGAGAACAATAAAATCCTCCAAGGAAAGTTAAACCAATCAGAGATAAATGAAAAATTATATATGGACAAGATTGGTTTTCTTGAAAAACAGTTTGAAGAAATTCATGTCACCAACCAAGTTTTGACCAAGCAAGTTCATGAACTCAAATCCGACATACAAAGGCTTTCAACCGTTTCCAAGAAACTAGATTGTATGTGCGGATTAGGTCAAACAAGCAAGGTTGGTTTGGGATTTAAAAAGGATCAAACCTGTGCATGCTTCAAGTTCCACATTCAAATTGAAATGAAGAACGTGTCACCTTTGTGGACTTGAAGGACATTTGGTGAAGGATTGCCCGAAAAAGAGAAAGAAAAATCCTTCGGCAACTTCATCTACGGAGCGGGCTCAACGGACTCAAAAGATACATCAAGCCAAAGGAGTTCACTCAACCCACCAAAGGTCCGAGCCACAACATCAATCATACAGGTGGATCATTGCGAGGCAAGACCTAAGGTGGATCAACAGTCAAAGCGGACAACCCCCGGCCACAACGAATCAAGACAACCCAAAATCCAGCGATTTTGGATTCGGAAAGGTGATATCTTTCCTTGTCTTAAGTTCTAATAGCTTATGACTATATGTAATGCTTTGATTGGTTTTCCCTTCATATTTTTCTTAATCTCTGCATTACATGTTTTCAATGCTCTTTGTTTTTATGTTTTGTTTTTGAACAAAAGGTTTTTAATGAACAAGTGCATTGAATAAAAAGGGCTTCACGTTCATTCACTCCAAATTAATTTTATATGGATTATCAACTTTACTCCATAATCATAATCTTGAAGATACTTCATTATAGGAGTTTTTGATAATTATATTCATCAAATTTTAGTAATCATGTGTGATCTTTAGATGATTATTCTATCTCGGTTGTGTGAGTTCTTTGTGATAAACATGAGACAACCGATAGACTAAAATTTGGGATTTAATTCTTTAACATAAGAGATTGTATTTTCTTACAAGGGTAATGAAATGAATTACAAAAGATGTGGAAAGAGTTACATCCGAAAGGAGTGTGAAAACTACCACCACATGTTTGAAAGAGCTGCCACCCCGGTCGTCCGGTTTGTGTGTGAAGCTACCACATGTTTTGGATGCTAGAAAAATATTTTTGAAATTTTTTAGATGAAGCATTCGGAGATTTAAATTCAGAGTTCTTATTTTGAACAATCTCCTGGTTGGTATAAGGTGGGATAGTTAAAAGATGCTCAAAGAGCCACCCTTAGGTATTTTAATACATATCTCAATTTAGAAGGGTAAAATTCAAAATTGATGTCATTTGGAAATCTCTATAAGTCATCTTTGTAAATCCGTTACATCTTGATAGATTTTTGATCTCAAGATTATTTTTGATGACTTATGTTTGACGAATATAACATGAAAAATGCTTATAATGTTTTATCTTTATTTTTCATGATTTTGGAGTAAATCTTTTTAATTTTTATAATTAATTGGATTGAATGACATCTATGTGAATTTATTGTTTTTCAAAGCACTTAAATGGATTTCTTGATGGTATACAAATTGGTATTTGAAAAGATTTCAAAATTTGGATTTGTTTCAAGAAATTTTTGCTCTTTGGCTCTGTGGTACCGGTACCTGCTTCTTAGTACTGGAAAATCCAATCCGGATCAGAAAATCCAGTCCGGAACCCGAATGTGAATTTTTCTGGTTTTTCACTTGCGTACCGGTACTCCATTTTTAGTACCGGAACTAAATTGCGGATCCGGATCACCCCCTGTTTTTCAATCCGGAACCCGAACGTAGGATTTTCAGTTTTTGCACTGCGTACCGGTACGCGACTTCTTGTACCGGTACGCGATCTGGGTTTCTTTATATTCCGGAATTCCAAGGTTTTATTTCATCTCTCCCACTTCAAAACCCTCCCTCTCTCTCTCTAAAACATCTCTAAGGGTTTTTCTTTTCAAGATCAAGAGATTTGGTGGCTTGATTTGTAAGTTTTTCATTAATCTTGCTTTCTTTTGCTTCAAAACCCTAGTTTTTAGGTTTTGATGTCTTATTTAGGAATTTTTGAGTAGACTTTTACTTCAAATGAAATCTCTTGCTTAAATTACCCTCATTTCATGTTTAGAACATAAATGGTTGCTCTCTATGTAATTAGATTCATATTTCCATGCTTATATGATTGAATCTAACATTTACATATGTTCTTAACCTAAAAAAAAAAAAATTGAATTGAGAATTAGGGCTTTTAATGTAAATGAATTTTAAATGATGAATCATCAATTGTGACATGTTTAGAATGTTTCTTAGACATGTTTAAGCCTTCCCATAAGATCAAATCATAGTGCATTGTGTTCTTTGTAGGAAATGGCGTTTTCATGGCTTCTTGCACTAGTGATTTTGATGGCCACTGGAAGTGGACGTGATCGCGGTTCTGGAAAGAAAAAGGCTACCAAACGATCACGCAATGAGGATTCAACTAGCTCAGAATCTGAACATTCTTCAGAATATGAAGAGAAATCAGTTCAAGGAAAGGGGAAAGCACCTTTGGCTTCAAGGAAAAAGAAGGGTGTAGATTCTCCTCCGCGTAGAAGTACCGGTGGACCGGTAATACGCGAGTGCTCTCAACGGAGATCAAATGTTGATGAAAGTGAACCGCATGTGAGTGCAAAACGCCATGCCAGATTTGCAAACCGCACATGCATTGGAGAGCGACACGTGAATTTTAATGAGCTATGTCGTGAGGTGCCAGACTTTGCAAGGCTTTTGGAACGAAGTCATATTCGGCCACTTGGCAAAGTTCAACCTAAGATGGGTTTTTGTGTGGAGATCATCAGGGAGTTCTACATGAGAGCTAACATACTTCAAAAGGACCATGACACAGGGGCTTTCATTATTGAAACAACAGTTAAGGACGTCAAGTTTGACATTACTCCAACAGTAATTGGTGCAAATCTTGGATTAGCTGTTGACACTACTGGTCTTTATTACACTGATGGTGATTTCCGACATGACACCCATTGGGATATTGTTGTGGACTCTATTTGCAAGTCAGGGACGCACACGAACAGATCATATGTTGAATCAAAGGACCTAAAATCAGAGTATCATATTTTGTCCTTAATTGTATGCTACAACTTATTGCCCACACTGGGGACCAAAAGGATTCGATGGGATCGATTGCTACTTCTCTTTTTCCTTGGTCACCCGGAGAGTGCAAATGGAATTAACATCAACATTCCATTTCTTATTTGGCAGCAGATGGTACATGTCATTGAGGGATCAAGGCAACGTGACCTTCTACCGTATCGAATCTTGATTACTCGTATTCTGGAAGATCACGGAGTGGACATTTCTTGTGCCAAATATGATTATGGCTTGGGGGCAATTGATGGAATCACTTTAGCCAAATCGATTAGCACTTTGAAGACATTTGGGCATACAAAAGCCTATGCAAGTGAAGCGACAGTGAGCGCACCACCTCGTCAAGAATCTCCTGAACCAGATGAGGTCATAACTCTTCAAACCTTGCATCGGGATGTTCATTCATTAAAGCAAAGGATGGAGCAAAGAATGGAGCAAGGCTTCAAGAAACTTGAGAATGGTTTAAAGAAAATCTTCGATATCCTTGGGTGTAAACATGATGATGTGGTCACTGGAGCAACTGCACCGAGTACATCGCATGGACCAACATCACATGATGATGATGATGATTCAAATGAGGATGAGTGATCATTTTTCCTTCTTGTCTTTGGTTTTCTTTTTCTTTTCACGCTGTGATGAACAAGAACTCTTATGGGCATGTTGTTACGGCTTTTTGTGTTGGCATATTTCGTGAGTTGAGTCGGAGTCTTGAAGTGATCAAATTGTCAATCAGCAATCGAAGACTCAGAGAAGATTCAACAAGAGCTCAAGTTGACACTCAGTGTTTTGAGTCTTGAAGATTGAAGTTGAAGAATTGTGGATCACATACATCAATCTCAAGGAAAATGGATTCGGAATGATCAGGTACGTTTAACTAAATAATTTTGGTGATCCGAATACATTTGAGTAGTTTAGAAATACTTGGATAAGTTTTCATTGCTTAAAAATCAAAAACTGGACAAATTGGATGTTCAGAGTCCGGATCAGAATTCCAGTCCTGAACCAGTCCGGATCAGAATTCCAGTCCGGACCCCGAACTATTTTTTCTGGAAAATTGCTGAAAAAAGACGACAGTCCTGAACCAGTCCGGATCAGAAATCCAGTCCGGACCGTGGATTCCAGTCCGGACCCCGAACCTTGTTTTTTCTGGAAAATTGCTGAAAAAAGACGGCAGTCCTGAACCAGTCCGGATCAGAAATCCAGTCCGGACCGTGGATTCCAGTCCGGACCCCGAACCTTGTTTTTTCAGGAATTGCTGAAAAAAAGACGACAGTCCGGATCAGCCAATCCAGTCCGGACCGTCGTGCGGGAAAAAATCTGTAAGTCAGTTTTTGATGCTTATCTCTTTCCAAAGGTTTCTAAACTATAAATAGACACTTAGGGTTTCTCAAGAACTACCGATTAATTTATAAAACACTTGAGAGCAATCCTAGAGGCTAGGTTTTTATCGTTCTTCTTTATAGCCTCTTTTAGGTCAATTCGACGGTTGTTCCAAGATCTATCTTTTGTCGAATTGATCTAGTCTTTGCTTAGAGATTTCTTCTACGGTTCCTCAATGATAATCTAAGCAAAGGATCACCATCGAAGCCTATATTCTATATCGGCCGTTTGCGTCGTGGATTCGACGTAGCATCGTGGATTCGATGTGTTGAAGGCGTTTCGTGGATTCGAAACGTGTGCTCGTGGATTCGAGTGGCGTTCGTGGATTCGAACGTGTGCAGTGGACGTGCAATCGGTGGAGCGCAAGGTCCGAAGAAGTTGAAGGAGGGGTTGAGCCCGTGGAGTCGGTAATCACCTTGTTATTCTTCTATTCTTAGTGGATTGTTATTGCGTGTTGGTCCTGTGGTTTTTCTCCTGGATTGGAGTTTCCACGTATGTCTCGGTGTGCTATTTTTATTTTCGCATTGGTTTTTATTTTGCACTGAGATTGGTTTTATAAGTATTACATCTACTCACCCCCCCTCTAGTTGTTTGATAGTACCTATTTAGATCTTTGGGGATCCAAAAACCTACAAGTGGTATCAGAGCGGGTTTTAGGTTTATCTATCATTTCGGGTGAAAGTGGTAATATTTATAGACCTCCTCTTTTTGATGGGACTAATTATGCTTATTGGACAGTGCGGATGAGAGCTTTTCTCATCGCAATTGATGAGCGGGTATGGCAATCCGTGGAATACGGTTGGGTGCATCCTGTTGAGGAAGTAGGAAATTCTACTACCCCAAAACCTCGCTCTAGATGGTCCAAAGTGGAATTCGAAAGATCTTCTTACAATGGGAAAGGTATGAACGCTTGATTTAATTCTCTTTCCTCGACTGAGTTCACACGAATTTCCGCGTGTGAAACTGCAAAGGAGATTTGGGATATTCTCAAAATTACACATGAGGGTACTAATCTAGTAAAAATTCAAAAGCTCCAGATGCTTACAAGTCAATTTGACTCTAATCGTATGGATGAGCATGAATTGTTTACTGATTATTACACTAGACTTCAAGATATAATCAATACATGTGCTAATTTAGGAGAAAAGATCCCGGAGTCAAAAATTGTAAGAAAGATACTTCGGACTCTTCCGGAACGGTTTAGGGCAAAGGTTACCGCCATTGAAACCGTTAGTCCTCCGGATGAGATGAGAGTAGAGGAATTAGTAGGTGCTTTGCAAACTTATGAAATGACTTTTCCTACTAATCAAGTTTCTTCCAAGTCTTCTTCCAAGCTTACAGGTATTGCATTCAAGTCAATAAAGGAAGAAGATAGCGAATCAAGTTCCGACAATGAAATCTCTTTTGCCGATTTTGAAAAACAATTGGCGCGGATCGTAAAGAAATTTCGTCGGAAATTTTGGAAGAATCGAACCGATGGATCTTCATCCTCGAAACCATCTAAAGGATCATCGGGTTCTAAATCCTCTAACCTTAAAAGCTTTGCAAAACCTTCTAAGGAAAAAGATGAATTCGAAGGGGAAATCCGATGTTATAGATGCAAAGGCTACGGGCATATTTCAACAGATTGTCCTTCTCCGAAATGATATAAAAAGAAGGCTTTGCAAGCGAAAACTTGGGACGATTCTACTTCTAATGAATCGACCTCAAGTAAAGAGGAAAAAGTCGTTGCCTTTCATGCCTCTCAAATTCCCTCTTCTAATATTTGCTTATCATCTTTAATCACTGACTCTATTCCTTTGATTTTGCATGAAACATCAACATCCGGCGGAGAGTCATCAAGTGAGGGGGAGTCGGACGAAGAAGAACTCGTTGAGGCATATCAACAACTTCTTACGGAATCAAAGAAGATGGCCAAGCATATTAAGAAGTTGAGGAAGCAACAACTTGAGATTCAAGACGAGAATCATGCTTTAAAGATAAAACTTCATGATCTCGAGGAGGAACGAGAATGTTTATTGGATAACAATAAAATCCTCCAAGAAGAGCGAAACCAATCGGAGACAAACGCAAAATCATATATGGACAAGATTGGTTTTCTAGAAAAACAGTTTGAGAAAATTCATGTCACCAACCTAAACAGCCATGAGCTTAATCGATGTACAATATAGAGCACCGCGACGCGCAGTCGCACAGATAATAGTAGCAGGGAAAACTCGTGCGTACAAGGGGTTAGTCAATATTTCAGATTAGTATCTACCTTACTTTTACATAATACAATTAGCCTCAAACCCCAAAGATGACAGAAAAGGGGTACCCACCTTAATATGTGTTAACCGATTCACCCGACGTCAACCCTCGGTCTCGAACGGCGCCCAAACCTGTGACGCCCCACTTCCCAGGGGGTCACCCATCCTAGAACTACTCTAGCTCTAGCACGCTTAACTCTCATAACCACTTGGATCTTGCTACCATCCAAAATGCTATAGCCGGGTTAAGAGATTTAGTCCTATTATATCATTTATATATAGGACTAATCCAAATTCCGGGGGTGTCACATTCTTCCCCCCTTTAAGCCCTGACGTCCACGTCAGACTCAAGCACACTCACAAGCACCAGGCGATGTGAGATTCGTCTCGCTAGCCTTAGCCAACCTTGTGAGAAGCTGCACTCCACTCACAACGGTCATTAGCCGGGGAGCCTCGCTCTACCCGCTATATGTAACGCCCCGGGTGTAAACCGGAACCCGGGCCCGTCTACAGATCCGCCGTGCACACGGTATTTCCCGCGTACACGAAGCGCCAAACCTGCTCAGATATAAGAGATAATAATAAAAGAGCAATAAAAACAGAGCTGAACTAAAAACTATACATCTCAGACTGAAGCTGGAAATAAAATACAATACATCTGTATAAATGATACATCTGTCTCTCCCAGCTCACCAAAATAAATACAACCTGTTGGCAAAAGCCAGTCCCAAAGTAAAAGTACAACCGTCTGAGGAAACATGGGTCCACCAACAGTCCAGCTAACCCGCTCATCCTGCCTCGAGATCTATCTACTCAGCCGTCCTCTCTCCTCGACCCGCCGCTGAAAGCCCAGCAGCACCCGCAGAAGACACTGCAAAACAAGGGAGAAGAAAAAGAGGAAAGAAGAATGGGGGTGAGAACTACTAGTAAACCAGTAGCCTCCCCTAGTGGGTAAAACCTCAAACTCTGACACACCCACTAGGTCTACCAGAGGCAAAAAGGAAAGAAGTGTGGTAAGAAATGAAACTGCTGAAAAAGGGAAATCTACCACTACTATGCCTCTAAAATGCAGTCCTAGACTGGAATAACCGTATGCAACAGTAACCAACCGTCCCAGATGAACCCAATCTGTACCGCCCTCATCATCGGGCAAGTAAGCCGCGCCGATGTGATAGCAAAACTCCTGCTGCCGCCCTCATCATCGGGCAAATAAGCCGCGCCGATGTGATAGCAAAACAGTCAATAACTGCCTGGCCCCGGCCTCCGGAGGGGATCTCGAGGGGAGCGACCCACACGAGGAAAGCATCACCGGGCAATAACCGCGCCGGTGTGATAAGTATCAAAAGCAGGACTGGATCACAACTATAAAGTCCCAGTGGAACACACCCCTCCACTAAAAGAAACTGATCCCCAATCTGATGCATAAGTAATCATCCGGTCAATCGCCCAATATCCGTGATTGCCGCAATACCCCAAAATCCACGACCAGGTCTCACATCCGACCTCCGGTCAACCGCCCAATATCCGCGGTCGCCGGAATACCCACAATCACAATCATGTCCCACATCCGACATCCGGTCAACCGCCTACTATCCGCGGTAGCCGCAATAACCCCCAATCCAAAAATCGGGTAAAATAATTTATATCCGGTCAACCGCCTACTATCCGCGGTAGCCGCAATACCCCACAACCCATAATCAAACACAACCTGTCACCGACCCTAAGGTCCCCGCTACACTATCCCAAACCCCTGCTCGAACCCGAGCAACCAGACTGAAAGGTCTAAATAAGAAGGAGAAAAGGAAACAAATATGGTTTCTCCTAAGTCAAGTCCCAATATGATAGTGTTGCAATAAAAAGTGGCCTATCTAGACGACCATGCAAGCATGCATATGTCCTCAAAAGCGATAAAAGAAAGTGTGACAAATAGTGGTTCCACATGTTTATCAATTAATAGCTCCGCATGGATATAACCGTCAACATGCTAAAATCATTATTCAACCACACATATCTATAGTCCCTAATCTATGATAAATCACCAGAGTGGTACCCGCACATAGATATGTCATAGTGTCCCGACAATTTATCCATTTAACCCACTTTCATAAAATCTATGTGCTAACATGGCATGTTAATTATTATTATTAAAATATCCCAATAATCATGTTCCAACATGCTATGTCCACCAAATTAATCTCACATAAATCATCCACCTATGCATGTACAACAGATCCTCAAGTGGTACTCTCCCACAAAACATTTCATATTATCACAACATGAAAGTAAATTCCACATGCAAGGTTAAGCGCTAATATTCTATCCATACAAATATGCATAAGTCCCAACCACTATCAGATATCCACAATAGTATTTTCCATATGATAGGCTCACAACTAATTTCAATTTAAGCATGCATGTCCATAGTTGATCATTCAATGTAACCAATGAGAGGATCTCTCTAATATTCCTAGGGGTATGTTAGAAAATGAGGAGTATAGCAACCGCCCACCTCGATCGCTAAATCCAAGTCCAAATAGTGCTCTCACCCAAACAGATAAACCGCCGCGATCACTGTACAAAATATCCCCAATATACACACAAATAAGCACACAAATATCCAAACACATGCTGTCCAGAATTCAGTCCCAAAGATGCCCTAATTTTACCTGCGAGAAATGCTCGAAAAAATCCAAGGAAAACACTGTCACGATCATCGCGACGAACCGGTCGAATCGAGTACCTGCACGTTCAAATCCGAGTTTCCTACACTGAGATATAAATTCGACAAGGGAACCGCCCCGAAATAAACCAATCGCAAAATCTGAATCACAAGGTTCTGTGAACAGGGACTTTTCACCTTCGGGAAAAATTTAGAAAATTCCAAGAAAATTTGGGGATATTCCTCGCGATGTGTAGATGCAAAACGCCTTTTGAATCATTCCAATCCGATGCCTCTGCGTGAAGATATCGTCAAAATACTGCAGCGTTGTCCAAAACACCGCCCCAGAAAATGAGGTCACAAGATGATCCAAAAAACCCGTGAAAAACTCACAATGGCAAAAACCAGTAAACACGGGAAACGTAGCCCTACCTGTCGTGAAGACAATGGCGCAAGAATCGACGGAAACGGTGGTCGGAGTAAGCCGGGGGAGTCCTCGTACCAAAATGCGACGAAGAAGATCACAAACGAACGAGCGTCGCGCCGCGCCGTAAAAATGAAAACCTCGGGATGCGTGCCGCAGAAAAATCTAGGAATTTGAAGATGGTGGGAGAGGAGGATTTCTTGTGAAGGCTGCACTAAGAGAAGAGGAGCAGGAAAAGAGTTCTCTGCTGATGAACTCGGCCTATATATAGGCTGGAAAAAACAAATCCCAAAATAACCAATGTGTCCTTGCTGTCGGGCGCCCGAAATTTTCGGGCGCCGCAAAGCTGGTCGCACCGACCCGTCCGACCACAGCCCGAAACCACCTGGTGCTGCCACATCATCACAAAATAGGAAACAGCCGAGTCCGCCACTATCCTCGCGCCGCGTGGCCCGCCTGGGTGACGGACGCGTGTCCCGAACAGCAAATAGCTGTGCGGGCGCGTCCGGCGCTGCCGCGTGGCGCCGCTCGGTCAAGCAGGTAGGTGGCGCCCGCGAACAGCTGGGCGCCACATGCCCCCCGCACTGTCGCGGTCACACGTGCGGGCAGGCGCCGCCTGCGCGCCTGCCATGCACGTGCCCCGTGGCGCCAGCCCGCGCCCCCGTGCGCCGCGCCTCGTGAGCCCGCCAATGGCCTGTCGCCACGTGTGCCTGCGCCGGGTTCATGCACCCGCGCGGGGAACTCCGTGGACTGCGCACCCAGCGCCAGCCAACCGGGCGTCGAAACATGTCTCCCGCCCGAAACCCTGCACCGCCGCTCAAATCCATACACCGCCGCTCGAACTCCGTGAACCGCGCGCTAAAAGCCACCCAATCCACGCCTGCCACGTGTCCTGCTCCGTTGCACGCCGGCCCGTGGACCGCGCGCCTGCCCGCGCGCCTCCGCGCTGCCCACGCCTGCGCGCTGCCCGCGCTGCTGCCCGCGACGCTGCGCCGGTTTGCTCCGCCGCTGCCCGCCGTGCTCCGCCGCTGCCCGCCGCGCCGCCGCTGCCCGCCGGCCGCAGGAGTTACTGTTCCGGCGTGAACAGTAACCAATGGCGCAAAAGTCAAGTAAGTAGCCCAATTTCAACGTTTTCGCGCGCTGAATCCAAATTTGATGTCCGTTTTGCCAAATTCTAACTCCAAAATTTGCCGAAGACATCCGGAAAGGTGTTCTTTTGTCCAAACTTCGCGCTGAGCTCAATTTTAATATCCGTTTCGCGCGAAACCATTTCTAAAGATCCGACGGAGTCAACCGATCACCCACGTGATCCATTTAAGCCCGAAGTCCGCCACTTGTGTCCAATTGGTGCACAAACACCTCCAACACACAGTACATGCCCCCCAGAAGTCACCAATCACTCTACAACAGCTATGCGGAGATCCAGGTCCTCACATCCTCCCCCTCTAAAAGAAAGTTTCGTCCTCGAAACTAAAGTCTCTCCTCAATCCGGAACCTCAACCAAGTAGAGGTGGTAAATATCCAATCATCCACCACTCAAGCTCCCAAGGCTGTCTAATACCTCATCCAGAGACGCGATGCAATCCTCGGGTCTCTAACTAGAACAAAAATAGAGGCGGGCATTCCAAAAAAATGCACCCCCTCATCCCAGTACAGCTCGGCTAGCCGCTCGAGTGACCTAGTAGCCTGCATCGGCAAAAGCATCCGCTCCTCCCAGGGCCTCGAAAATCCAACCACAAGTCCATCGGCATGAAAGCTTGATCCGAGTACCTCCGTACCCCCGAGGTATCCAATATAAGTCCCCCAACTGATTACGTAGACTCTGATCTCTAATCTTTAACCGTCGGGATGTAGAAGCAATTCCCCAACTCTCCGGCATCAACACACAGCCATATGAAGTCGAGAAAACCAGATTGCAAATCAACCTTCAGGAAGACCCGGGACCCTTACAACTGGTAAATCAAATCCTCCATGCTCGACAGGGTGCTAGCTCCAGATGGTCACCTCATCTAATTCCCGGGGATCCACGCAAAGCCGAAGTGAACCAACCATCCACAACTCGAATAGCACCGGCGCCCCCGAAGGCGACACACTTGGTCTGACAAAATTCCCAAAACATCGAATCCTAGAGTTGTGTCCTCAACTCTCAAACTAGTGACATGCTAGACAACTCCGATAGGAGAACAGCCGGGAACTCCCAACCAAAGGAGGTATCCCCGAGTCCCGGTGCCGCCGTAGGTCCCTCAACCACACCAGCCAAAAAGGCTACTCATCCACTGCGAAACATTCGCCTCGCTCACGAAGTCAAAACCATAGAGGCGAAGATAACCCGCAAGCAACTCAGGTACACCAACACCTCCAGGCCTGGCTCCCCAAGAAAACTTTCCTCCATCACCCGGCACCAAGCGCCTCAATCAGACTCGCCTCAGGCGGCAGATCCCAATCCAAAGGAACTACACTGCCACGCTCCATACCCGGCGCCTACTCCAATGAGGCATCCCTAATCCGTACTGGAGGGACCCAACGAGTTAAAAGGTATCCTGGCGCAATCCACTCTCAGACACTCATATCCTACGCGCCCCGTCCCTCTACACATGGAGCGTGCAGTTCAGCAACTGCGTTAACTCTTGACGCAAAAGGCTTCCAAGTACTCTCTATCCCCCACCGAACAAGACCCTGCCTCGAAGGGCTCCATACTCAATCCCACAAATCGGAATGACTCATCCGCCAAAACTGGCTCACTCGATCGACGCAATCCCATAGCTTACCCGCTGTCAACTATCCACCCTGCCTCGGTGCCTCAATACTAAACGTCGGCACAGAGGGGGCTACTCGCTACTCCGACAACTGTGCCACTGCGTTGCTCCAACAACTGTGCCACTACTCCGACAACTGTGCCACTGCGCTGCTCCGACAACTGTGTCACTGCGCTGCTCCGACAACTGTGTCACTGCGCTGCTCCGACAACTGTGTCACTGCTCCGACAACTGTGCCACTGCGCTGCTCCGACAACTGTGTCACTGCGCTGCTCCGACAACTATGTCACTGCTCCGACAACTGTGCCACTGCGCTGCTCCGACAACTATGTCACTGCTCCGACAACTGTGCCACTGCGCTGCTCCGACAACTGTGCCACTGCTCCGACAACTGTGCCACTGCGCTGCTCCCCTAACACTACTGCCCTTCGGGTCCGAAGCTCTCAGACTCCAAACTGGGTATCCGGCCCGAAACAACCAGCCCAGACCCAACTGCCGTACCAAGGTGCACCCGGGTCAGGGCCCAACGTCGGGGAGACACCGCTCACCACGACAAAACCGCAAATCAGCACACCCCAACACTCGACCCAATCTAGCGAAAGTCAAAGACATCCCCCTATTTTTGTAACTTTATGTTGTCTGCAGCCAACATAACTGTCCCACAAAAATAGGACATGTCGATCCCTCTTCACTCACAGGAAGAGTCAAATAAACAAATTACCGACTTTCGCAAAATGTCGTGTCTCTCACGCACTAACATCCTAGGGTCCGCCCAAAAGCCTAGGGTTTCCTAAGTCCCAACTGACCTCTCCCTAAGCTCTGATACCAATTAATCTGTCACGCCCCGGGTGTAAACCGAAACCCGGGCCCGTCTACAGATCCGCCGTGCACACGGTATTTCCAGCGTACACGAAGCGCCAAACCTGCTCAGATATAAGAGATAATAATAAAAGAGCAATAAAAACAGAGCTGAACTAAAAACTATACATCTCAGACTGAAGCTGGAAATAAAATACAATACATCTGTATAAATGATACATCTGTCTCTCCCAGCTCACCAAAATAAATACAACCTGCTGGCAAAAGCCAGTCCCAAAGTAAAAGTACAACCGTCTGAGGAAACATGGGTCCACCAACAGTCCAGCTAACCCGCTCATCCTGCCTCGAGATCTATCTACTCAGCCGTCCTCTCTCCTCGACCCGCCGCTGAAAGCCCAGCAGCACCCGCAGAAGACACTGCAAAACAAGGGAGAAGAAAAAGAGGAAAGAAGAATGGGGGTGAGAACTACTAGTAAACCAGTAGCCTCCCCTAGTGGGTAAAACCTCAAACTCTGACACACCCACTAGGTCTACCAGAGGCAAAAAGGAAAGAAGTGTGGTAAGAAATGAAACTGCTGAAAAAGGGAAATCTACCACTACTATGCCTCTAAAATGCAGTCATAGACTGGAATAACCGTATGCAACAGTAACCAACCGTCCCAGATGAACCCAATCTGTACCGCCCTCATCATCGGGCAAGTAAGCCGCGCCGATGTGATAGCAAAACTCCTGCTGCCGCCCTCATCATCGGGCAAATAAGCCGCGCCGATGTGATAGCAAAACAGTCAATAACTGCCTGGCCCCGGCCTCCGGAGGGGATCTCGAAGGGAGCGACCCACACGAGGAAAGCCTTACCGGGCAATAACCGCGCCGGTGTGATAAGTATCAAAAGCAGGACTGGATCACAACTATAAAGCCCCAGTGGAACACACCCCTCCACTAAAAGAAACTGATCCCCAATCTGATGCATAAGTAATCATCCGGTCAATCGCCCACTATCCGCGATTGCCGCAATACCCCAAAATCCACGACCAGGTCTCACATCCGACCTCTGGTCAACCACCCAATATCCGCGGTCGCCGGAATACCCACAATCACAATCATGTCCCACATCCGACATCCGGTCAACCGCCTACTATCCGCGGTAGCCGCCATAACCCCCAATCCAAAAATCGGGTAAAATAATTCGTATCCGGTCAACCGCCTACTATCCACGGTAGCCGCAATACCCCACAACCCATAATCAAACACAACCTGTCACCGACCCTAAGGTCCTCGCTACACTATCCCAAACCCCTGTTAACCCACTGTCACCGACCCTAAGGTCCCCTTAGATATGTCAGAGTGTCCCGACAATTTATCCATTTAACCCACTTTCATAAAATCTATGTGCTAACATGACATGTTAATTATTACTATTAAAATATCCCAATAATCATGTTCCAACATTCTATGTCCACCAAATTAATCTCACATAAATCATCCACCTATGCATGTACAACAGATCCTCAAGTGGTACTCTCCCACAAAACATTTCATATTATCACAACATGAAAGTAAATTCCACATGCAAGGTTAAGTGCTAATATTCTATCCATACAAACATGTATAAGTCCCAACCACTATCAAATATCCATAATAGTATTTTCCATATGATAGGCTCACAACTAATTTCAATTTAAGCATGCATGTCCATAGTTGATCATTCAATGTAACCAATGAGAGGATCTCTCTAATATTCCTAGGGGTATGTCAGAAAATGAGGAGTATAGCAACCACCCACCTCGATCGCTAAATCCAAGTCCAAATAGTGCTCTCACCCAAACAGATAAACTGCCGCGACCACTGTACAAAATATCCCCAATATACACACAAATAAGCACACTTTTATCCAAACACATGCTGTCCAGAATTCAGTCCCAAAGATGCCCTATTTTTACCTGCGAGAAATGCTCGGAAAAATCCAAGAAAAATACTGTCACGATCCTCGCGACGAACCGGTCGAAACGAATACCTGCTCGTTCAAATCCGAGTTTCCTACACTGAGATATAAATTCGACAAGGGAACCACCCCGAAATAAACCAATCGCAAAATCTGAATCACAAGGTTCCGTGAACAGGGACTTTTTACCTTCGGGCAAAATTCAGAAAATTCCAAAAAAATTTGGGGATATTCCTCGCGATGTGTAGATGCAAAACGCCTTTTGAATCACCCCAATCCAATGCCTGTACGTGAAGATATTGTCAAAATACTGCAGCGCTGTCCAAAACTTCGCCCCATAAAATGAGGTCACAAGATGATCCGAAAAACCCATGAAAAGCTCGGAATGGGAAAAACCAGTAAACACGGGAAACGTAGCCCTACCTGTCGTGAAGACGATGGTGCAAGAATCGACGGAAACGGTGGTCGGAGTAAGCCGGGGGTCGGCGCAAGAATCGACAAAGAAGATCACAAACGAACGAGCGTCGCGCCGCGCCGTAAAAATGAAAACCTTGAGATGCGTGCCGCAGAAAAATCCAGGAATTTGAAGATGGAACCAGCTCTGGGAGAGGAGGATTTCTTGTGAAGGCCGCACTGAGAGAAGAGGAGCAGGAAAAGAGTTCTCTGCTGATGAACTCGGCCTATATATAGGCTGGGAAAAACAAATACCAAAATGACCAATGTGTCCTTGCTTTCGGACGCCCGAAATTTTCGGGCGCCGCAAAGCTGGTCGCACCGACCCGTCCGACCACAGCCCGAAACCACCTGGTGCTGCCACGTCATCACAAAATAGGAAACAGCCGAGTCCGCCACTATCCTCGCGCCGCGTGGCTCGCCTGGGTGACGGACGCGTGTCCCGCACAGCAAACAGCTGTGCGGGCGCGTCCGGCGGTGCCGCGTGGCGCCGCTCGGTCAAGCAGGTAGGTGGCACCCGCGAACAGCCGGGCGCCACGTGCCCCCCGCACTGTCGCGGTCACACGTGCGGGCAGGCGCCGCCTGCGCGACTGCCATGCATGCGCCCCGAGGCGACAGCCCGCGCCCCCGTGCGCCGCGCCTCGTGAGCCCGCCAATGGCCTGTCGCCACGTGTCCCTGCGCCGGGTTCATGCACCCGCGCGGGGAACTCCGTGGACCGCGCACCCAGCGCCAGCCAACCGGGCGTCGAAACGTGTCTCCTGCCCGAAACCCTGCACCGCCGCTCAAATCCATACACCGCCGCTCGAACTCCGTGAACCGCACGCTAAAAGCCACCCAATCCACGCCTGCCACGTGTCCTGCTCCGGTGCACGCCGGCCCGTGGACCGCGCGCCTCCGCGCTGCCCGCGCCTGCGCGCTACTGCCCACGACGCCGCGCCGCCTTGCTCCGCTGCTGCCCGCCGTGCTCCGCCGCTGCCCGCCGGCCGCCGGAGTTACTGTTCAGGCGTGAACAGTAACCAATGGCGCAAATGTCAAGTAAGTAGCCCAACTTCAACGTTTTCGCGCGCTGAATCCAAATTTGATGTCCGTTTTGCCAAATTCTAACTCCAAAATTTGCCGAAGACATCCGGAAAGGTGTTCTTTTGTCCAAACTTTGCGCTGAGCTCAATTTTAATATCCGTTTCGTGCGAAACCATTTCTAAAGATCCGACGGAGTCAACCGATCACCCACGTGATCCATTTAAGCCCGAAGTCTGCCACTTGTGTCTAATTGGTGCACAAACACCTCCAACACACAGTACAGCCCCCCAGAAGTCACCAATCACTCTACAACAGCTCTCCGGAGATCCAGGTCCTCGCACTATATGACCCTGGCTCAGCCGAGACTCATCTCACATTTTCGGCTGGTGAATGGCTCTGATACCAACTGTGACGCCCCACTTCCCAGGGGGTCACCCATCCTAGAACTACTCTAGCTCTAGCACGCTTAACTCTCATAACCTCTTGGATCTTGCTACCATCCAAAATGCTATAGCCGGGTTAAGAGATTTAGTCCTATTATATCATTTATATATAGGACTAATCCAAATTCCGGGGGTGTCACAAAACCTATGGAGTCCCCAAGAAGAAAGATAACAGTTAATTTTGAATCTTGCATGCGAAAAGAAACAACGCCCGATAGTCCCACTATACCCGAGTAACACCCAGACACGCACACTAGGAGCGGTAACGGGAGCGAAAGGCGGCGACGAGGCTCTGTGACCTGCGCGGACAGCACTCGTGCGGCGCGGGGCGGCGCCCCGCCCGGGCAAGAGCCCCGCGCGGACGACGATCGCGCGGCGCGGCGCGCGGGTGAGGGTCCTGCGCGGACAGCAGTTGCGCGGCACGGCGCCCCGCGCGGCGTGGGTTGCGTGCCCTGGGCCGCGCGGCGCAGCGGCGCAATAGCGCCACGGGCAGTGCCAGCGCAGCGCTGCGCTTCGCGCGGCAGCAGCAGCACGCCGCGGCGCAGCAGCGCCACGCGCGTCGCCAGCACGGTGCTTCTCCTCGCGCGGGCAGGAGGCCCGCCCGGCAGCAGCAGCGCCGTGCCCCGCGCGGCACAGCGGCACAGCATCGCCACACGCGGCGTCAGCGCGACGCTGTGCCTCGCGCGGGCATGAGACCCGCGCGGCAGCAGCAGCGCCGTACCCCGCACGGCGTGTGCCGCGCGGCGGCAGCGGCGCGGCGCGCTGCGTGGGCCTCATGCGCGCGGGTTGCGCGCCAGCGGCGTCCGCGGCAGTGGCGGCGTCCAACCCTACCATCCCCACGCCTTTTCGAAGGCGGAAAGAAATTAAAGAAAAACAAAAGGGATTTCCCCCGATCGCTTACCTTGATCTTGCGAGGAAGGAGAAGGTGGATCTGTAGTGATTCGGCTTTTACGACTAATTGTGACTCACATGTTATTTATTTATTCCCGTAAGTGAATAAAATTATTTAACGTTTGAAACTCGGTCGGTGTGTGGTGCGGGTATTTTTTCGTCGAAGGGTTCGTAAAACGAAGACCGATGGCGCGATCGGATCGGGAATCCGATGTACGGATCTCCCGGAATGGGGTTTTTGAGATCGCGATGACTTAAGGCGTGCATCGAAATCTGCGTAAAATATCTGGCATGTTTGTTAGGGGAATTTGGATATTCCTGTGATTAATTAATTAAGGAATTAATTAATCGGTTACGTACAATTAAATTTGGGATTTTTATCTCCTAAGATTAATTAAATTGAGAAATTAATTAATCGGCGACTAGGATTTAAAAGGGGTTAAATTAATACGTACAAAGAAAAAAAAGACGGAACCCTAGATGAAGGAAAGAAAGGAGAAAAGGAAGGAAATGAAGGAGTCCGATCACCCCAAACAACGAGCCGGAGACAAGAGCGCGATCGGACGACTTCCCCGCAGATTAATCCGGTGAGTGAATCCTCGTTGTGGTTTTTTCGGGATCTTCTTTTACGTTTTTGTTTAGGGTTTCGGTCGTCTCTGGCATCTCCGCCACCGCCGCCGGCGTTGCGCAAGTTAGGGCACGACACGGGCGGCGGAGACGCGCGATGCCACTAGGGCATCGCGCGGGCACCACGCGGGCGCCGCGCGGGTCGCACCCGTGCGGGGCACCGCGTGGGGCCCGCGCGGGCGCCGCGCGGGCACCGCGCGGCCGCCGCGCGGGATTGCACCTGCGCGGGGCACCGAGCGGCCGCCGCGCGGGGCACCGAGCGGGCGCCGCGCGGGCCAGCTCCCGCGCGGGCGCCGCACGGGCGCCGCGCGGGCCAGCTCCCGCGCGGGCGCCGCACGGGCGCCGCGCGGGCCGCACCCGCGCGGGCCGCACCCCCGCGAGCGCCGCGCGGGCGCCGCGCGGACCACACCCGCGCGGGCGCTGCCCGCGGAGGGCCGCCGCATGGGTTCGGGCGGCGCGGGGCTCCGGCAGGCGGCAACGGCTGCGCGGGGGGGGGGGGGGGGAATCCGTTGATCGACGGGTTTGACGGTTTCCTTGGGTTTCCGTCGGATGGGTAATGTCGGGCTTTCGTTTTGTAGAGTTAATGCGTGGTTCTGATTTTGGTTACCCTCATGGACTCTTCTTACGTCCAGATACGCAACGGGAGTGTGCGAAAGATCCGGGTGCTCCGATCCCCTCGCAACCAGGTGGGTACCCTTGCTATAAGTGCAACGAGTGCAAAGAGTGCACCATATCATCGTAAAAGGCCCGTTAAATTGTCTAATAAAGTAGGTGGACTATTATACCTTTGCATGAATACTTTTTATTAATAATTGTGGCGGCTGCGGTCGCGGGGCTTAATGCTTTTTATTAATAATTGTGGCGGCTGCGGTCGCGGGGCTTATCACACGCCGACACCGGCAATTTCGGTTTTGGATGTTGCACGTACACAGGCGGATTGGCCTCCGCATGGGTGTACTTTTCCGGAGAAGTGGTCCGAGTGACCCGTGTTCCTCATGTGTATGGGGTGGGGACCTCTTCACGCCAGCTAATGGCGCCGCACTAGCACCATGAAGAGGTTAAAAGCATCAAAGGGGTATTGTGACTGTGCACGAGGGGAGACTTCCGTCTCTCCGACAGGTACTCTGGGGTTGGGGCCCAGCTTATATTTGTAACAGGGTTTTTAGCGAAAGGTTCCGGTATAATCGGTTTGTTTTTAATTCAACGTTAATTGTTAAGATATCTACTTTATTTGTCACTGACTTTACCCACTCCGTGACATGTTGGACTAGGGACACTAGTCGGGACGGTGGTGAGACTGCGTCGAGAGGACCGTAGTCGTAGGAGGCTTTCTACTCGTGGTTCCTTGGAATTATCTCAACTCTTTCTTAACTACTCTTAGTTTAATTTGCATCTGTGGATCATATTAGTTATAGTTAGCACTGTGGATTGGATGTACTATTACGGTTTAGACATACTTTCGTGATTTCGGGCGCGGCATGTTTTTATCATCATAAAAATGATTGCGAAAACGTTTTCAAAAGCAGAGTGCCGTGTGGGCACAGATTTTGTAAACCTCTGGATTTATCCTTTCTAAACGATGTCGCCGCCCTCTTGTTTGGATGTGTAACTGTTTTAAAAATTGGGTGTCGGGTGGACACCGTTTGCAAAACCGTAGGTAATTACTTCTTCTGCTCTATGTATGATGACGACTGTATGGTTGATGGTTGATATTGTAAATGGGACGCCGTGCATATACAAAGAAGACTCTGTCCGATTGCAGAGTGAATTTGTATATGTGGCGGTCTGTCATGCACCGGGGGCGATGTTGATCTTCACGTGTGAAGAAAAAAATATATATATATATATAATACACGTTTTTCCGCTTATACTAAGACCTCCCGGGGCGTGACAGATTATATGGTATCAGAGAAAAACAACCATAACCACAGTAGTCGGAGATCCACATCCACAGTGTATGATGCCACAAGCAAATTGGGACACGAGATAACCAAGGTATAGGTGCGGTAGTACGTGAGAGTACGGGGAAAAAGGGGATTTAATGTAGGTGTGTTCGTAAGTCTAGGTGCTAGGGTGATAACCTTAGGGCTAACTTGGCTTCTTTGTTTGCACGGTTAATGGCCCGAAGCCGCTCTTCAATCGATGGTGCAGAAGAGGATACGATGGTTCCGGCAACAGTGGAGAATCGGCTACTCAAACAACGGATTATGCGACATGGCTTAGCGCTCTCACCTTTTTGTTAGGAAAGACGAACCCCACCAGGCTCGCCTTCACAAGGGTGGTCCACATAGCGACACTAATCGGGTAATACCGACGGTGGGTCTACCTGCTTACCGAGAAGTGATCGATACGACCACTATGGTGGGGCGGGAATTGGCCGTTCCACGCACCCGGCAGAAGGATCATGGGCCTGCCGGGGGCCGAAACGACCCCAGCCCTTCTCAGGAGGGGGATTGTCTAGCGGAGACCGGCCATGCATCATCTACAGAGGAGCACCCCGGGGGAAATTATTCATTCCGGAAGCACGACCTTTGCTTCTAACATGACAAACTGGGATAGTTCCGTTTTTACTGCCCCGAACCCGGGAATGATTCTTCGGAGTCGCGACACGGATGAGAGGTCTTATGCGACGACACGACAAAGGACGCACGACCCGAGGGAAGTAGTAGCAGGAAAGACCCCTTACGAAGAGTAATGTTGGTCTTGACCCCAGGAGAACCCTTAGGAGCAAATACTCTGTACCTTCCTGCCCAATAAGGATGCGAAGACTTAGTTGTCTTTGGTGTTGGCCCTTTATTTATGGGTCAAATAGGTCCAACTTCCTGCCTTGAGACAATAGTGAGTTGGGTTGGGTGAGCCCAATAGGTTGGGTGGGCTGCGGTCCACAATAGACCTAACGGCAAGAGGCCTAATAATAGACCCAACATCTAGGTGGGTTGGCTCCGGTCGAGATCTGTGGTGCGGTGTATGCCGCTTTAAGTGAATCGGACGTGCACCTCTAAAAGCTCAGGCGTTTGGGGTTAATGGTTAGCGCCAACGATCCGATATTTGAGACTTAGTGGTAAGAGAATTCGAAAGGATACTCGGAAGGGATGGGCTTACCGGGTGACAGGCGCTAATCGATTGCGAGAAACGTCAGGTACGACTGCAGAAATTGGGATTCCCGGAACACGTCTACCTTGCGTGTAAAAGTACTTCCTTCTTAACTGTCATCTCCGCGTTTCGAGCCAGGAAACTAATAGAGGGTGGGTGTGTGGCCTACCTAGCCTCGGTAGATTTAGCCACCCGACCCGTCCCCTCGCTTTACGACATCCCAGTCGTAAGGGATTTTCCGGAGGTATTTCCGGCGGAACTCCCTGGGATGCCGCCCGAACGAGAAGTTGACTTCCCTATTGAACTACTCCCCGGCACCAAGCCCATCACCAAGGCACCATACAGGATGGCCTTCGCTGAGTTGAAAGAACTCAAGGCACAGCTGGAGGACCTTTTGGACAAAGGTTTTATCAGACCAAGCGCGTCACCATGGGGCGCGCCCGTCCTGTTCGTGAGGAAGAAGGACGGAAGCCTCCGATTGTGCATAGACTACCGGGAAATAAATAAGACCACCATTAGGAATAAGTACCCCCTGCCAAGGATCGACGACCTATTCGACCAACTGCAAGGGGCAACGGTGTTTTCAAAGATTGATCTGCAGTCAGGCTATCATCAGCTCAGGGTTAAAGGGGAGGACGTCCCCAAGACGGCCTTCCGGACTCGCTATGGCCACTACGAATTTACAGTGATGCCATTCGGGCTCACTAACGCCCCGGCAGTATTCATGGACATGATGAATAGGGTGTTCAAACCCTTCCTGGATTTATTCGTGGTGGTCTTCATCGACGATATCCTCATCTATTCCCGTATATATGAGGAACATGAAGAACATCTGCGCACAGTCCTCCAGACCTTACGGAAACAGAAACTCTACGCCAAACTCAAAAAGTGTGAGTTTTGGCTCCGTAAGGTGGATTTCTTGGGGCACGTAGTCTCGGCGTCCGGAGTCGCGGTGGACCCAAGGAAGATAGACTCGGTGACGGACTGGGCCCGACCGACAACGGTGACGGAGGTTCGAAGCTTCCTGGGATTAGCCGGGTATTACCGACGCTTCGTGGAGGGCTTCTCTAAGATAGCCACCCCCTTGAATCGTTTAACGCGAAAGGAGAAGAAGTTCATCTGGACAGATCAGTGCCAGAGGAGTTTCGAGGAGCTCAAGGATAGATTGACGCGGGCCCCGATTCTCGCCTTACCAGAACCGGGGGAGGATTATGAAGTATTTTACGATGCATCGCGGAACGGACTGGGAGGAGTGCTTATGCAACGGGGAAGGGTTATAGCCTATGCGTCAAGGCAACTCAAGGATTATGAGCAGAATTACCCCGTGCATGATTTGGAGCTCGCAGCGGTTGTGTTCGTCCTCAAGCTATGGAGACATTACTTGTATGGAGCACACTTCAACGTGTACTCTGATCATAAGAGTCTCAAGTACCTCTTCACCCAAAAGGAGCTAAACTTGCGGCAAAGGCGGTGGCTCGAGCTACTAAAAGACTACGACATGACGATCCACTATCATCCGGGAAAGGCAAATGTGGTAGCTGACGCCTTGAGTCGCAAAGGGAAGGCCGAGGAAGCAGGTGTAGATGCTATCACCCAGCAAGAACATCTGATTGCGGAGTTTTCACGGTTAAGACTGGAAGTGGTACCGGCGGGTACGGTCGCACAACTTCTGACCCTAGTGGTCAGGCCCACCCTGCTGGACAGGATTCTTGAAGGGCAATCGACCGATGACCAACTCCAGCTGGTGCGAGGCAGGATAACCGCCGACCAGGAGGGCGATTTCGCAGTAAGCTTCGATGGCATGATACGATTTCGAGGACGAATCTGTGTGCCGGATCTACCGGAGCTCAAAGAGGAAATTCTGAGGGAGGCGCATACCGCTCCTTATGTAGCGCACCCCGGGGGAACGAAGATGTACAAGGACGTCAAACAGACCTTCTGGTGGCCCAAGATGAAGGAAGATGTGACTCGATTTGTGGCACACTGCCTGGTATGCCAACGAGTGAAGGCCGAGCATCAACGACCGGCGGGAAAGTTGCAACCACTACCGGTGCCCGAATGGAAGTGGGAAAAGATTACCATGGATTTTGTGACCGGTTTCCCGAGATCGCCACAAGGACACGATGCGATATGGGTCATTGTGGACCGCTTGACGAAATCGGCCCACTTTCTGGCCATACACACAACGTGGACTTGGGAACGACTGGCACAAACGTACATCAATGAGATAGTAAGGTTGCATGGGGTATCGACATCTATTACGTCGGACAGAGACACGCGATTCGTGTCAAATTTTTGGCGGAGCCTGCAACAAGCGATGGGAACCAAGTTGCATTTTAGTACGGCGTTTCACCCGCAGACCGACGGGCAATCAGAGCGGGTGATACAGATTGTGGAAGACATGCTTCGAGCGTGCGTTTTGGACTTGGGCGAAGGGTGGTCGCGATACCTACCCCTCGTGGAGTTCGCCTACAACAACAGCTATCAAGCCAGTATCCAGATGGCGCCATACGAGGCCCTGTATGGGCGCCGCTGTCGGTCTCCAATACTCTGGGATGACTTGGGTGAGTGTAAGTTTTTGGGCCCAGATTTGTTAGAGGAGACCGAGGTGAAGGTGCGATTGATCAAACAAAGACTACTGACCGCCGAGAGCAGACAGAAAAGTTATGCGGACAAGAGACGACGAGACTTAGAGTTCATGGTAGGTGAGCATGTTTTGCTCCGAGTCTCACCATCCAAAGGAAAACGACGTTTCGGCCTAAAAGGAAAGTTAAGTCCGAGGTACGTGGGACCATTCGAGATCCTAGAACGCGTGGGTCCAGTGGCGTACCGGTTAGCCTTGCCACCGAACCTCGAACGAGTCCACAACGTGTTCCACATCTCAATGCTCCGGAAGTACCTCGCTGACCCCTCTCATGCTTTGGATGCTTCCACTATCGAGTTGCGTGAGGATTTGAGCGTCGAGGAGACGCCGATGCGGATTTTGGCAAGAGAGGACAAGAGGTTGCGTAATCGAACTTTTCCCTACGTAAAGGTCCAGTAGAGCAACCACGAAGAACACGAAGCGACATGGGAACTGGAATCGAGGATGAGGGAATGCTTTCCCGGGTTGTTTGGTGAGGTTTGTACTTAAGTTTCGGGGACGAAACTTTTTATAAAGTGTGAGTGGTGTAGTGATTCGGCTTTTACGACTAATTGTGACTCACATGTTATTTATTTATGCCCTTAAGTGAATAAAATTATTTAACGTTTGAAACTCGGTCGGTGTGTGGTGCGGGTTTTTTTCCGTCAAAGGGTTCGGAAAACGAAGACCGATGGCGCGATCGGATCGGGAATCCGATGTACGGATCTCCCGGAATGGGGTTTTTGAGATCGCGATGACTTAAGGCGTGCATCGAAATCCGCGTAAAATATCTGGCATATTTGATAGGGGAATTTGGATATTCCTGTGATTAATTAATTAAGGAATTAATTAATCGGTTACATACAATTAAATTTGGGATTTTTATCTCCTATGATTAATTAAATTGAGAAATTAATTAAACGGCGACTAGGATTTAAAAGGGGTTAAATTAATACGTACAAAGAAAAAAAAGACGGAACCCTAGCCGAAGGAAAGAAAGGAGAAAAGGAAGGAAACGAAGGAGTCCGATCACCCCAAACAACGAGCCGGAGACAAGACCGCGATCGGACGACTTCCCCGTAGATTAATCCGGTGAGTGAATCCTCGTTGTGGTTTTTTCGGGATCTTTTTTTACGTTTTTCTTTAGGGTTTCGGTCGTCTCCGGCATCTCCGCCACCGCCGCCGTCGTTGCGCAAGTTAGGGCACGACATGGGCGGCGGAGACGCGCGATGCCGCTAGGGCATCGCGCGGGCGGCAACCGCAGGAGCCGCGCGGGCACCACGCGGGCGCCGCGCGGGTCGCACCCGTGCGGGGCACCGCGCGGGCGCCCCGCGGGTCATACCCGTGCGGGCACCGCGCGGGTGCCGCGCGGGCGCCGCGCGGGATTGCACCCGCGCGGGGCACCGAGCGGCCGCCTCGCGGGCCCGCACCCGCGCGGGGGCCGAGCGGGCCCGCACCCGAGCGGGGGCCGAGCGGGCGCCGCGCGGGCCGCACCCGCGCGGGCCGTGTGGGCGCCGCGCGGACCGCACCCGCGCGGGCGCTGCCCGTGGAGGGCCGCCGCATGGGTTCGGGCGGCGCGGGGCTCCGGCAGGCGGCAACGGCTGCGCGGGGGGGGGGGGGGGGGGGGGGGGGGGGGAATCCGTTGATCGACGGGTTTGACGGTTTCCTTGGGTTTCCGTCAGATGGGTAATGTCGGGCTTTCGTTTTGTAGAGTTAATGCGTGGTTCTGATTTTGGTTACCCTCATGGACTCTTCTTAGGTCCAGATACGCAACGGGAGTGTGCGAAAGATCCGGGTGCTCCGATCCCCTCGCAACCAGGTGGGTACCCTTGCTATAAGTGCAACGAGTGCAAAGAGTGCACCATATCATCGTAAAAGGCCCGTTAAATTGTCTAATAAAGTAGATGGACTATTATACCTTCGCATGAATACTTTTTATTAATAATTATGGCGGCTGCGGTCGCGGGGCTTAATGCTTTTTATTAATAATTGTGGCGGCTGCGGTCGCAGGGCTTATCTCACGCCGACACCGGCAATTTCGGTTTTGGATGTTGCACGTACACAGGCGGATTGGCCTCCGCATGGGTGTACTTTTCCGGAGAAGTGGTCCGAGTGACCCGTGTTCCTCACGTGTATGGGGTGGGGACCTCTTCACGCCAGCTAAGGGCGCCGCACTAGCACCGTGAAGAGGTTAAAAGCATCAAAGGGGTATTGTGACTGTGCATGAGGGGAGACTTCCGTCTCTCCGACAGGTACTCTGGGGTTGGGGCCCAGCTTATTTTTGTAACAGGGTTTTTAGCGAAAGGTTCCGGTATAATCGGTTTGTTTTTAATTCAACGTTAATTGTTAAGACATCTACTTTATTTGTCACTGACTTTACCCACTCCGTGACAGGTTGGACTAGGGACACTAGTCGGGACGGTGGTGAGACTGCGTCGAGAGGACCGTAGTCGTAGGAGGCTTTCTACTCGTGGTTCCTTGGAATTATCTCAACTCTTTCTTAACTACTCTTAGTTTAATTTGCATCTGTGGATCATATTAGTTATAGTTAGCACTGTGGATTGGATGTACTATTACGGTTTAGACATACTTTCGTGATTTCGGGCGCGGCATGTTTTTATCATCATAAAAATGATTGCGAAAACGTTTTCAAAAGCAGAGTGCCGTGTGGGCACAGATTTTGTAAACCTCTGGATTTATCCTTTCTAAACGATGTCGCCGCCCTCTTGTTTGGATGTGTAACTGTTTTAAAAATTGGGTGTCGGGTGGACACCGTTTGCAAAACCGTAGGTAATTACTTTTTCTGCTCTATGTATGATGACGACTGTATGGTTGATGGTTGATATTGTAAATGGAACGCCGTGCATATACAAAGGAGACTCTGTCCGATTGCAGAGTGAATTTGTATATGTGGCGGTCTGTCATGCACCGGGGGCGAGGTTGATCTTCACGTGTGAAGAAAAAAAATATATATATATATATATAATACACGTTTTTCCGCTTATACTAAGACCTCCCGGGGCGTGACAGGATCGTCCCTCTCGTCACCAACGCGATGCTCCGCGAGCGATGGATCTTCCCCCTCTCCTCTTTCCCCCGCTCTCACAGTTTGAACCCTTGAATTTTCAAATAAGGATCCCTCCCTCTTTTTCTCTCGCTTTCCTATTTCGAAATTTGAATTTCGAAAATTCCCTCCCCCCGTTCAAGTTCTCAAAAAGAAAAGAAAAGAAATGGAACCACAAAAAGGTTGCTATATATAATATATCCACCCAACCCTATGCCAAGATCTGATTCCGACTTCCTCGAAAATCGTGCAATTCGCAATGCACGGATCTCGGTGCACTTTACGGTCGCCGAGAGTTTCAAACCCCCATTCCGGGATATCCGTAAGTCAGATTTCCGATCCGATCGCACCGCCGTTCGTCACTTTTCGAGCTCTTTTACTGAAAAATACTACGAGCACCAAAAACAGAACTCACTAAAAATCGAAAAGGGGGTTCCTAGCATTAATATTGCACGACAAGAGTTAAAAAGGAATTACCGGAAGGGTCATATCATTACACCATACACTCCTTAAAAGAAGTTTCGTCCTCGAAACTTAATTTTCCTCTATGCTAAACAGATCAGGAAAATACTTCCTCATCTTCGTTTCCATCTCCCATGTCGCCTCGCGTTCCTTGTGATTACTCCACAGCACCTTCACATTGGGAATGACCCGGTTGCACAGCTTTTTGTCTTCCCGTGCTAAGATCCGCACTGGCACCTCTTCATAACTCAAATCTTCTTGGAGTTCGATTGTAGTTGGGGATCCGTCCCTTGACCTTCTTGGATTCTCTCTAATAGGGTGGGCTTGACTACAAGGGTCAAGAGTCGCGATACTGCACCGGCTGGTACCACCTCCAATCTCATTCGCGAGAAATCCCTGGTTAAGCGGTCTTGCTGAGTGATGGTGCTTACGGGTAACTCTTCCGTCTGTCCCCTTCTACTCAGGGCATCCGCCACCACATTCGCCTTCCCGGGGTGGTAGTGTAGGGACATATCGTAATCCTTCAGCAGTTCCAGCCGACGTCTTTGCCGTAAGTTCAGTTCTTTCTGGGTGAAAATGTACTTGAGGCTCTGATGATCTGAAAACACGTTGCTATGGGTTCCATATAGGTAATGTCTCCAGAGTTTCAGCGCGAAGATGACTGCCGCAAGCTCCAGGTCGTGCGTGGGGTAGTTTTGCTCGTAATCCTTGAGTTGTCTTGATGCGTAGGCAATGACTTTCCCTTGCTAAATCAACACACATCCAAGGCCGTTCCGTGACACAATAAACTTCGAAGTTCTCTGCGGGTGTCTGTAGTGTAAGCACGGGTGCCCGATTGTGCGTAGGGTAGTTTCGCTCATAAACCTTGAGTTGTCTCGAACCATAGGCTAAAACTCTCCCTGGCGGCATCGGTACACTATCCCGGCCGTTCAGAGATGCATTCAAGGGATCACGCGCCAACCCACCCATAGGGCAGCCCAAATCGACCCTCTTGTGCAGTACTCCAGGACCTAGCAGAAAAAAGATATATCTAACCCGGTGATCTCCTTCTAACCCTAGGGAGGAAGTCCTCACTCCCACCAATACCTTGCCTAAGTAGCAAGAATCGGCCAACTATTGCTGTAACCTAGACCCCAAAAACCCAAGAGGGTACAAACATAGACAAGAAGCTACCCCCGCAGCGCTTGCGACCAAAACCTCAAGTGGGTTCGCTCCTTGCCGTAGCATAGGATAACTCCTCCCACCAGTCAGCAGTGGTGCCCTCCCAAGCAACAACTAAGATAAGAACGAATCTACTACTGCGAAGGGGGTCTCGTCTAATAACTAAGGGTAGGAGCGAAAACACAACTCGAGACGAAAGGGTGGGGTGCTCTGGTGTCTGAACGAAATCCCATCTCGAAAGGATAACTACGAAAAAATGTATTACCAGCTATTACTCCCTCCGGGTAGTGCGTCCCCCAGTGGTCATTGGGTAGACTCTCCCTCCTGATTGCGGCTGCGCCTCCCCCTCCCGTGGGGATGTTGGAGGACGAGCATCCGATCCTGAAGGAGCTCCTCCCCGTCCCTGTTGCTTCGGCGAGGGTGCAGAAGCTGTTGAGGATGTAGTTCTCGGGTTCAAGGGGCAGTTGAAACGGAAGTGCCCCGGCTTGCCGCAACGAAAACAGTGATCTTGTCTCTTGTAACATTCAGTCACTTGGTGCGTTCCCCCGTAAATGATGCAAGGCTTGTCTCCCAGCTTATGTCCTCCTGTCGGCGCGCTCCTGGTTCCATGTTGCGATCTCGAATGCTTAGGGGGTCGGCTTCCGCTGGAATAGCCTCCTCCAGAGTAAGACTGAGGCCGCTTCTTGTCCCTGTCATGCTTAGAGTCCTCCTGTCGGGCACGTGTAACCGCAAATCCTCGCTCCACTATGGTGGCTCTGTCAAACACCTTCTGGAAAGTGTGTAAATCCGCCGCTTGCACAACTTGGAAGATGTCGCTCTGCAATCCGTCCACAAATAATTGGGCCTTGTGGGATTAGTCCCTTATGACATAAGGAACGCAGTTGGCTAATCTTACAAATTCCCGCTGGTACTCCATAACCGTCCGGTCCCCTTGCTTGATGTGTTTCAGATCATCCTCCATCTGCTGTTTGACACTGTTGGAGAAAAACGCCCCGAACAGTTCTTCCCGGAACGTGGTCCATGATGGAAGGACGGTGCCTGTCAAAGGGTCCGGGCGCACCATTTTCCACCATATACAGGCGTTCCCCTCCAGGAAGTGGACTGCCAAGGGGACTCGCTCATGCTCCTCCATCATCAAATCTTCGAAGAGTTTTTCCATGGTATCTACCCACTTCTCCACGACCCAAGGATCAGTCGTCTCTCCCTCGAACACCGGTGGGTCACACGTGCGAAACTCCGCCAGATTCGCCATCACACTGTCCCTCTCGGTCTGATGATAGAAGCTCCCCTCACGGCAACGGCGGACGCTACAAGGGTGGGTGTCCTCACCGTCTCACCCAAAGGGTCTCCTGCAGTGGCTCCCGGCGCAGGTTCCAAAACTGCTGGTGTTGGAACTGCGGGGGGTGTGAGGACCCGAATTTCCACAAGAGGATTACTGTTGGGTCATCGGAGCTTCTGCAGTGTGTTTTGCAGCTTTCGGAGGCCTTTGCTGTGTGTTGGAGGTGTTTGCGCGCGAATCGGACCTCAGGATTGGAACCAGCGCGAAATTTGGATTAAGAATACCTTTCCGGATGCCTCTGACAAATTTTAGAAGCGGAATTTGGCAAAACGGACAGCAGATTTGGATTCAGCGCGCGAAACCGATGAAAATGGGCTATTTGCTTGATTTTGCGCCAATGGTTACTATTCACGCCGGAACAGTAACTCCGGCAGACCGGCGGCGACCGGCGGGAGGTGGAGCGCGGCGGCGCAGCGGCGGATTGCGGCGGTGGGCAGCACGGGCAGGCGCGGGCAGGCGCGGATGCGGGCGCGGGCAGGCGTAGGCGCGGGCGCGGGCTAGCACGGCATATGGAGATGGGTGTACCACGTGGCGGCTATGGATTCGACAGGTGCATCAGGTTCGTGCACCGGGCGCAGCGAGTATTGGTGGTGCCACGTGGCGCGTTGTGACTGGTGGGTCAACGCACGCGCGACCGAGCGCCGTACACAGCGCACTGTGGACCCCGCGTGGCCACGTGGAGCTCGCCCATTGGTGGGCGCATGGACCCGGGTGGCCCGGCGTGAACCGCAGCCCACGGTTCCCGCCGTGGACCGCGGCGCCACGCGGCGCGCCATGATAGGCGGCCGCACGTGCACCGGGCGCGCGAGGCGCGGTTGGGCCGCGTGGCGGGCCGACGTTGTTTCGGGCGCGCACAGTAACGGGCCGGGCCCGTTACTGTAGCAACCCGATTTAACCGGGCGTCCGAAATCAGGGACTTGTTGGGTATTTTTGGAATTGTTGCTTTTTGGCTATAAATAGCCCCCTTTGGCCTGCGATTTGGGGCTTTTCCTGAGCTCATCTCCTGCTGAGCCCTGAAGCAAAGATGAACATCATCTTGTGCTCTATCTTCTGAGGAAGTTTCAGAATTTTTGGTGGCACGCACTTCGAGGTTGGTATTTTTCCGGCGCGCTGCGGCGCACTTTCCTTATTTGCCCTTTTTTCGTCGCATTTCGGTCCGAGGACTCCCCTGGCCTTCTCCGACCTCCGTTTTCGACGATTCTTGCGCCGATGTGTTCCTGAGAGGTAGGGCTTTGTTCTTTGTGTTGATTATTTCTTCGTATTCCGGACTTTTGGCACGGTTCCCGAGGCATTGTTGATCCCCTATTTGCTGTGTACTGTTTTGGACAGCATTGGAGTATTTTGCCGATATCTTCACACCCGGATGTCGAATTGAGGCGTGCCTGTACTCGATTTTTATCTACACATCACAAGGAATGTCCTCGTATTTTTCTTGGAATTTTTTGAGTGTTTCCCGAAGGTGAAAATCCCACTTTTTTAGAGTAAAGTTCTACAAATTTTATACTTGGGATTTTTGAGGTGGTCACCTTATCGATTTTGTATCTTGACCTACGAAGCTCGGTTTGGGACGTGCAGGTACTCGTTTCGAAGGGCTCGACGAGACGATCGCAGTGGTATTTTTGTTGGATTTTTTAGAGTTCCTTTTACAGGTGGAAATTAAGCATCTTTTTAGCTGAAATTTTGGGGAATTGTGAATGGTTGTGGAACCGTTGTTTAAATAGTTATCGGTCGGTGTGTTTGCAGGATTATTTGCATTCCCTGTATTGTGGGGTGATTGTTGGAGACTGTGGATTTTGGCAGCGAGGGATCTTGTTTTACTGTTGTGCATGCTTCTCGAGGTGGGTGGTTGTTGTATCCCTCTCTTTTGGTATGCTCACTAGAAATATCAGAATAACCCGATGTTAGAAATTGTTGATCAAATATTGATAACCTTGCATGCAAAAAGGAACCACATAATTGATAGCCTATCCATGTGATTGAGACAATGGTATTGGAACTTGATCGTTATGCCATAATCACTCCTGTTAAAGTATTTATTTATCTGGAACAGCATGAGCAGTTGTATGTTAGTACTTAGTGATTATGTAAAAAGGGATCATAACCTTGAGACATTGGTATTGGAGTTCATTATTATATCATGTTATCCATGTGAATAGATTAGTATATTGGGGCATTATGATGTATTATATGTGAGTGCATTGGTGGACGGTTTCCTTCTATTCTAGATGAGGACATTTGCATGCTTGTATGGACATCTAGATAGGCCACATTTTCCTGCTACACTATCATGCTGGAATTGACTTAGGAGAAACCTTTTTTATTATTCTTTTCTCCTTTCATTTGAGGCATTGGGGTATTGCTCGGGTTGAGCAGGGTTGTAGGATTGTCACGCCCCGGCGTCGAAACTGCGACCCGGGTTCGCCAACAGATCCGCCGCCCATACGGACACCCCGTATAGACGAAGCGACTAACTTGCAAAAAGAAACAACTACAGCTAAACAGATATCAGAGCTGAAAGTAAGACTACTGAAAAGCTGAAATCCAGACACTGTACAACTGAAAATAATACAATATCCATCTCCCAAATACGATCGTATAAAAAGTCCTCTGATACAAAACTCAAAAAGGAGATATCTCCAATAAAATACATCAGTGTACAAGCTCTCAATAAAAAAATATCCTCACTACATCAGTGTGACTGCCCCACTTCCCAGGGGGTCACCCATCCTAGAACTACTCTAGCTCTAGCACGCTTAACTCTCATGTTGCTCTTGGATCTTGCTACCATCCAAAATGCTATAGCCGGGTTAGAGATTTAGTCCTATTATATCATTTATATATAGGACTAATCCAAATTCCGGGGGTGTCACATTCTTCCCCCCTTTAAGCCCTGACGTCCACGTCAGGCTCAAGCACACTCACAAGCACCAGGCGATGTGAGACTCGTCTCGCTAGCCTTAGCCGACCTTGTGAGGAGCTGCACTCCACTCACAATGGTCATTAGCCGGGGAGCCTCGCTCTACCCCCTATATAACCCTGGCTCAGCTGAGACTCATCTCACATTTCCGGCTGGTGAATGTCTCTGATACCAACTGTGACGCCCCACTTCCCAGAGGGTCACCCATCCTAGAACTACTCTAGCTCTAGCATGCTTAACTCTCATGTTCCTCTTGGATCTTGCTACCATCCAAAATGCTATAGCCGGGTTAGAGATTTAGTCCTATTATATCATTTATATATAGGACTAATCCAAATTCCGGGGGTGTCACAATCAGTCTCTCGAACTGTAAAATAAAGTACAACTCTATACCTCACAACAAAGGTCTCTCAACAGAGGAAAAGAAGTAAACTAATCAACTGAAGCTCTCCTCTGAAGGGGTACCGCTACACTCCAACGACGGGTAGGAAACTAGCTCGCGACTCCCTCGAAACCGGTCAGAAGGATCAGCAACTGGAGCACAGGAACAGGAGTAGAAGTCCCTGGGGAAAAAGACACCACGACGGGTGTGAGAACTACTTCCCACAGTAGTTCTCAGTGGTTGCCGTCAACAAGGCCAACGGTCTGCCCACTAAGTCTACTAGAGGCAAAAGATAACAGTGCAATGAAATCTGAACAAGAAAAGCTGGAGCTACTCTACAGCTACCATGCCTCTAACTAGATGCTCAAAAAGTGGAACAGATGAAAGTAAAAGTGACCACTCGCACCCAAGGTGCTCAATCGACCCAATCGAACTGACTGCCTCATAGGGTCCAGTCAAGCCTGCGCCTGTCGACTAGGAACGCACCTGCCCACTACCACACATCCACATGAGGACGGGATTTACGTGGGGCGTCCTGTCCGACTAACTCACCTCTCGCGCAAAACTGCCTCAACAGGCCCATCATCGCATCCACTGCGGAATCTCAGGGGGCGCGACTCCAACTGAGGAAAACGGCGCGGCATAGAGTATCAAACTTTGGCATATGCAGGCTATAGTCAAAATCCACGCTCACTCTCAGAACGGTAGGACTCAAGATCCCCAAATAACCCGCACAACAGTCGGAGCACTCTCGACGACTCAGATGATCAGCTCTCATGAAACACGAGACACTAGCCTCTCCAACAGCTCGCAGCACAAAGCACACTGGCTGGAGATACTCCACAGCCAGGAACGGCCCACAACTCAGGCTAACAATACTGGTCGGACAACACTCAACGACCTGGGACCACCATCAACCCCAACGGTTCCAAACAACACTGACCGGAAGATACTCGACGGCCCGGGTCTACCGTCTGCTCCACGGCTCCCTCCCACGACAGCACAACAGGGATACAAGACCTCCCGGGACTACCGTTTACCCAAACGGCTCCCGGCACAGATAAGCAACCCACTACAACTACCAGACTCCACTCTGCTCCCAAGCACGAGTGCAAATGCATCCCACACTAAAAGAAAGTCCCGACCCCTCGGCTCACTACCCGGGCAAGGATAACACTATGTCCAGGAATAGAAAAACAGTGTGGGTGTCTATACATAAATAACCCTAGCCCAAGTGAGGGTTTTCTACTGGTCTAGTTACACATGCAACATATGACGGGGGTGCTAGGTCAAGTTCCAAGATAACTATATTAACAGATGATAAAAGGAATAACAATTCCTACAATCTAGCATGCTACACAAGGAAGTAAACTATCATGCATAGTCCTACATCAGTAGAATTACTGTACAGTCCATAAAACTTGGAGATACGGCCACCCACCTCGATTTGCCACCAATTGCTCGTAGACACTTGCAATTGGCCTCCACGCGATCCGCACACAAAACGAGGCCCGCTGCCAGAGTCCGCACGCAAAACGGAGCACGATGCCGAAGTCCGCACACAAAACGGAGTCCGCACGCAAAACGGTGCACGGTGCCGGAGTCCGCACGCAAAACGGAGTCCGCACGCAAAACGGTGCACGGCGCCGGAGTCCGCAAGCAAAATGGTGCACGGTGCCGGAATCCGCACGCAAACCGAAGCACGGTGCCAGAATCCGCATGCAAAACGGAGTCCGCACGCAAACCGGTGCACGGCGTCGGGGACCGCACGCAAAACGGTGCAGTAAAACACGGTCCCTAACACAGACAAGAGCAAGGGGGGTTAAATCCAAAGTCCAAAAGAACGCCCCAAACTGCGCAAAAACACTGTAAAATTAACACACGGGACCAACCTCGACTGCGCCGCGCCACCCAACTGCTCCGTTGGAAAACCTCGCGCGCTCCACGAGGCCCACGACGCACCACCCACCATCTCCTCCCTCACTCTCCCTCTCGCTCGGCCGAAGAAGAAAGGAAAAAAAAAGGAAGAAATGGCGTGCGGGAGAGGAAGAAGAAGAAGAAAAGAGGAGGAGAGAGGGAGATGGTCCACGGTGCACCGGTCCACGGCGCACCGGCCAATCAGAAGCCTCCAGCCGCTGGTCCACACGCACATGGGCGGTGCACCAGGTCCAGACGCGCGCGCGCCCGCCACGTGGCCGCGTCACAGCGTGCCACGCGGGCGCGCAGCCCGCGCGCCACACGGGCGCGGTTACACCGCGCCACCCCGAGGCGCGGGACACGCGCGCGCCACACGGGCGCGTGCCCCCGCGCCCGCGCGGGAGCCAACGGGGGCCCGCCACGTGGCGGCCCCCGCGCGTCCCGCGCCGAAGGCGCGTTTCCCAGTGCGCGCCTGCCGTGCCCTCGATCCGCGTGCCGCTCTCGGAAACCGTGCCACGCCTCCTCGTTTTCTGTGCTGTCGCGCCAACGCCTCGATTTTCGTGCCGCGTCGCCTCGAAAAATGCACACGCCATCCGGGCTCCAAATCAAGCAAGTAAATAGTCCATTCTTAGCGATTTCGCACGCTGAATCCAAAAACGATGTCCGTTTCTCCAAATTCTCGTCCTAAAATTTACCGAATGCCCCCGGAAAGCCCACTTGATCCAATTTCCGCGCTGGGTCCAATTCAAAAATCCGATTTTGCCAAATTCCAACTCTAAAAATTCCCGAAGGCAACCGAAGAGGTAATCCTTTATCCAAACTTCGCCCGGAGTCCAAATTGACATCTACGTCGCGCGAAACCACCTCTAAACACTCGACGGCTCTTCCAATTTCCCACGGGATCTCCTTTTAAGCCCAAAGTCCAACACTTGTGTCCAAATTGCGCGCAAACACACCGACACACCACGTAGGCCTTAGTGATGCAACTAAATCCCAAATTGCATCACAAATCCATTTATCGGGCCTGACACGCGCACAAACGCTCCCAAAGGCCACTAATCCGACAGTAATCTCTTAAGTGGGAATTCGGGTCCTCACAAGGATAGTGTAGCCGGGTTTGTTGAGTGGGTTCGTCATACTAGACTGGGGTTTTGGGTTATTGCGGCAACCGCGGACATTGGGCAGTTGACCAAATGTTTACTTATGGATCAGATTGGGGATAGGATTCCTCTAGTGGATGGAGTTTCCCACTTATTGATTATCATCGCATTGATTGGGGGTTCGGGTTATCTTTAGTGGAGGGTTTTTCCCACTTTGATCATTGTCATGATCCAGTCCTGCTATACGGTGATACTCGATACAGAGATACTTGTGATACTGATGACAGAGTTACTTTACTCGTGTGGGTCGCTCCCCTCGAGTGCCACTCCGGAGGTAGGCCTCAGACCCAGCCATGTGTGCCGGTCTGATACTTATTTTGGGATGTGAGCCTTGTGTGCCAATCCCGTGGATTCGAGCCGTGTGTGCAGATTCCGCTACTCAGATCTTGAGTTCGACAGCAGAGCAGGCAGTGCCAGTTTTTATTGGTGATTAGATTGGGTTATTCGGTCAGACACTTACACTGATGCATTCGTATAGTTTCTTATTTCAGACTCTGCATTTAGAGGCATTGTAGTGGTAGCTTCATATTATTCGCAGTTCTGTTTATTATCTTACCACCTTACTCCTTTTCTTTTGCCTTTGGTAGACCTAGTGGGCATGTCAGAGTTGAGGCTTAACCCACTAGGGGAGGCTACTGTTTTTATAGTAGTTCTCACCCCCATAGTCTTCTTCTTTGTTTCTCCCTTTGTTTTGCAGAGTCTTCTGCGGGAGTTGCTGGGCCGTCAGCAACTGATCGAGGTATGAGGATAGCGGACAAGATAGAGAGTCCACCGGACAGTAGCTAGCTAGACTTTTGTTGTACCCCTTTCTTCTCAGACAGTTTTTATTGTACTCTCTTTTGGGTCTGGTTTTAGCCAGCTGGTTGTATATTTATGGTGAGCTGGGAGAGTACTTGTATTTATTTACAGTCGTTCTTTACTTTATTTCCAGCTTTGGTCTGAGATGTTGTAGTTTTTAGTCCAGCTCTGATTTTATGCTCTATTATTATTATCTCTTATATCTGAGCAGGTTACCGACGCTTCGCGTACGCGGGAAATACCGTGTGCACGGCGGATCTGTAGACGGGCCCGGGTTCTGGTTTACACCCGGGGCGTGACAGGGGGCGTCGTTGGCTGACCCAACGGTACCCCGGTTGTTGCAGCCTGAGGCGGGGCGGCTGTGGTCTCACCATTCCCAACCGACGGTCCCGTCATATGCACAGTCGGTCCGGGTGGAGGGGCCTGAGCGACCACCACCGACGCGGTTGGTTGTTGTCTCAGTTGTCGTACATGTTCGGTGAGGACCGCCAGCTGTTGAGCCATTTCTCTCAGTTGTTGCCGAAGTGCTTGATTCTCCGCAGCTGTCACGCCCCGGAGGATTTGGGATAAGCGGAAAATGTATACCTTTTTTTTTTCCTTTTTGAAAACAACCTCGCCTATCGGTGCGCGTCAGACCCGCCACATATACAAATTCGCTCTGCGGACGGACAAAGTCTCCTTTGTATATGCACGACGTTACATTTACAACATTTACTTTAACCACACAGTCATAGTGAAAACAACGAGAGAGAGTAATACAATTAACTACGATTCTCATTCACGAAAGTAAAGGGATGAAACCACGGGTTTACAAACGGTGTCCACACGACACCCGATTTTTCCAAAGTGTTTTCGCAAGTCTCTTTTAGGCGGCTACACCATTTGAAAGGATAAATCCAGGGGTTTACAAAGTAGTGCCCACACGACACTTGGTTTTGGAAAGCATTTTCGAACCTTTTGTTCAGTTTAAAACATGCCGCACACAAGTCAATAAAAAGCATAACAAAGATCACATCATTAAAATAAACTCTCAATCCAACATCCGCATTATTCCACAGCCAAGCAATTGATAACTTATTAACTAAATGAAAAGGAGATGAGATAACCCAAAGCAAAAATGACGGAATAAAGCCTCATATGGCTAATGTCCTCTAGACGCTGCCTCACCATCGTCCCGGCTACCACCCCTAGTCGGACCTGCCACAGTGTGGGAAAATCAGTGACAAATAAAGTAGATGGACATAGCAATAAAGAGTAACGGAAAGACAAACCAAAACACCAGAGCATTCCACTTTCCCCCTCATGAGTCATCGTATCCCCTGTTTTAAAGTATTGAAACGCATGTCGGAAGGTCTAAAGACCCCCCAGTGGACAATCACCTTGCTCGCACATTGTGCCTTTAACCCCTCCACGGTACTAGTGCCGCACCTTTAGTAACCGTGAGGGGTCCCCACTCGTCACCTTTACCTTCGTGGGGTACACGGGTCAACGTACCACAATTCTGGAAAAGTACTCCCAATCGGTGGCCAAACCGCCGATGTGCGTGTAAGCATCCATGAGCATAATAGCTGAAACCGGTGTGTGTTAAAGCACCGCGACACTCAGTCGCTACAGTTAGAAATAAAAGAATGGGAATTTCTCATGCAATGGGTTTAAACAGTTAACATGATACATCTACTTTATTACACTTGCCATAACGATAACATACACCAAAACTTATTGCAAAAGTACCCACCTCGTAGCGCGAAGATCGGGACACTTGAACCACGACACGCTCTCACTCAGCACCTGGACCTAAAGAAGCCCCCAAACGAACGATAAGTCAACTTAAACGCACCACGCCGTGAAAACAGAAACCAAAATCCAAGAACACAACGGAACCCAGTAACAGGTTCGCTCACGACGCACGGCGGTGCCCCGCGCGGCACCTGCCCGCGCGGGCGCCGCCGCCAAGGGGTGGCGCCCCGCCGCGGGCGCTGCCGCCCGTGGGTGGCGCCCCGCGCGGCACGAGGCCGCGCGGCGCGCGCCACCTGCGGGCGGCGCCCCGCGCGGCGCCTGCCCGCGGCCCGGCGCGTGTCGCCAGCGGGAGGCTCCCCGCGCGGCACAAGGCCGAGCGGTGCGCACCACCTGCGGGCGGCGCCCCACGCGGCCCTTACCCGCGCGGGTGTCGCCATCCATGGATGGCGCCCCGCGCGGCGCTTGGTCACGCGGCCCGGCGGCGACGGCGGAGGCGGCGACGATGACTTAAGAAAAGACACGAAAAACCCCAAACCACACCGTAAAATAAATTTCGCTTACCGCGATTCCGTCGGGGAAGACGATCCGCTCGCACTCCCATTTCCAACACGTTGATCGGGGTGATCAGACTCCTCCGTTTCCTTCCTCTCTCTTCTTTTTTTCCTCCGGTTAGGGTTTCGTTTCTATTTTCTTTCTCTTTCTCTTTGGCTAGGGTTTTTCTTTTGCGAAGAAGTGGGATTTCCTCTTAGTACGTACGAATAAATCCCACATCCGGTAATATTAACTAATAAATTATTATTTAATTATACGGGATAATCCCATATTTCCTCGAAAAGCATGCCGGATATTCTGCATGGATTCCGATGCGCGCTAAGTCACCGCGACCCTAAAAACCCTATTCCGGGATGTCCCTATGTCGGATTTCAGATCCGATCGCACCGTCGGTCATTGTTTTTCGAGCCCTTTCACAGAAAAATACCCGTGCAGCACGACGGTCAACTTAAGAAAACTCGATAATTCAGTTTTCCTAATAAGTACTTTATTAGCAGGAGGGTAAAATATTACTCGAAAAGTCATGACATTACACCACTCACACTTTATAAGAAGTTTCGTCCTTGAAACTCATTCTCGACCCTCGCTAAACAGTTCCGGATAATATTCTCTCATTTTTGTTTCCAGCTCCCAAGTTGCTTCGCGTTCCTCGTGGTTGCTCCATTAGACCTTCACGTAGGGGATGGTCCGATTGCGCAATTTCTTGTCTTCTCGTGCTAAGATTCGCACCGGTGTTTCCTCGACGCTTAAGTCTCCTTGCAGCTCGATAGTGGAAACGTCTAGGGCGTGAGAGGGGTCGGGGGAGGTACTTCCGGAGCATTGAGACGTGGAACACGTTGTGGACTCGATCAAGATTCGACGGTAAGGCTAACCGGTACGTCACAGAGCCCACGCGTTCTAGGATCTCGAACGGTCCCACGTACCTCGGACTTAACTTCCCCCTCAGGCCGAAACGTCGGGCCCCCCTTTGAGGGTGAAACTCGGAGCAACACATGCTCGCCCACCATAAATTCCAAATCCCGTCGTCTCTAGTCTGCGTAACTTTTCTGTCGGCTCTGAGCAGCCAGCAGCCGTTGTTTGATAAGGCGCACTTTCGCTTCGGTCTCCTCTACTAAATCTGGTCCCAAAAACTTGCACTCCCCCAAGTCGTCCCAGCGTATTGGAGACCGACAGCGGCGCCCATACAGGGCTTCGTACGGCGCCATTTGGATGCTCTCTTGGTAGACGTTGTTGTTGGCGAATTCCACAAGGGGTAGGTATCGCGACCACCCCTTACCCAAGTCGAGTACGCATGCTCGGAGCATGTCTTTGAGGATCTGGATCACCCGTTCCGATTGCCCATCGGTTTGCGGGTGAAATACCGGGCTGAACTGCAGTTTAGACCCCATTGCCCGTTGTAGGCTCTGCCAAAAGTTCGACACAAAACGTGTGTCTCTATCAGAAGTAATTGACGCCGGTATCCCGTGTAACCTCACCACCTCATTGATGTAGGTTTGCGCCAATCGGTCTCGCGTCCACGTCGTGTGAATGGGTAGGAAATGGGCCGATTTCGTCAAACGATCTACTATGACCCATATCGCGTCATGTCCTTGTGGTGACCGCAGAAAACCGATTACGAAGTCCATCGTAATCCTCTCCCATTTCCATTCCGGCACGGGTAACGGCTGTAGCTTCCCTGCTGGGCGTTGATGTTCAGCCTTTACTTGTTGGCACACCAAGCAATGCGCCATGAATCGTGTCACGTCCCCCTTCAATTTAGGCCACCAGAAGGTCTGTTTAATAACTATTTTTCCTAAAAGAAACTAACAATCATTAAAATGGGTTTCTTCTCAAATCAAGATAGTTTTTCAAAAAGGGAACTACTTTTAGTCCTCACCCTGCGTGGGTTGAGTGAAAATGGGTTTCAGTAACAAATGTCATCTTTTTCCTGTAAACTTCCCCACTCGAAAGGATTCGACTGGTCTGGGTTCTAGGGGCCATTCCTTTGTCGGGACGAAAGGCATGGGGGCCGAGCCTGGAACCACTTCTTGTTGATAGGGTTGTAGGTGTTGGTCTCCCGAAACTTTCGGGCCCTGGTTGGTATCTTCTGCGTGTTGCACCGAGGTTGTCGTGTTCCCGAACTGTAAGGGGGTCGGGAACTTCGATAGGCGGAGCCTAGAGTCTGTTCTTGTTTGATAGGGTTCTAAGCACCGACCTATCGGGTTTTCCAAACCCTTATGGTGTCGGTCCTTCCTGTATTATCTGTGAGTTTGATGTTCTATCGTTGGGAGCCGTTGAGTAGACGGTGGTCCCGGGCCGTCGAGTATCTTCCGGCCTGTGTAGTTGGGAACCGTTGGGGTTGACGGTGGTCCCGGGTCGTTGAATGTTGTCCGACCAGTTTTGTTAGCCCTGAGTTGTGGGTCGATCCCGGCTGTGGAGTATCTCCAGCCAGTGTGTTTTGTGCTACGGGTTGGTGGACTTTACTAGTGTCTTGTGTTTCGTGAGAGCTGATCAGCTGAGTCGTCGTGAGTGCTCCGACCGTTGTGCGAGATGTTTGAGGATCCTGAGTCTTTCCGTTCTGAGAGTGTGGGTGGATTTTGACTATAGCCTGCAGTGCCACTTTGAGCTCGACAGAGTGCGCGGATACCTTTTTCCTCGATGGGGTCGCTCCCCTCGAGAGCCACGCCCGGTGTGGATCTGTTACTTTTGTATCGCGACTTATCGACGCAGTCCCTCTGGCTGGGCCAGTTTTGGCAGTCACGGACGCCCTACGTCAGTCCGGTCCTACGTGGATGTAATGGCTGTAGGTGTTACGGAATTTGTGTTGGCGTATTTCGTGAGAATGGTTAAGTCTTGAAGATTGAAGATGAAGAAGTTTGGATCATATACCTCAATCTCAAGAAAAAAGAATTCAAAAGGATCAGGTACGTTTAACTAAATATTTTTGGTGATCCGAATACTTCTTATAGTGTAGAAACACTTGGATGAATTTTTAATTGCTTAAAAATAAAAAACTGGACATACTACATGTTCAGAGTCCGGCTCGGGCATCACAGTCCGGACCCCGAACATAGGTTAGTTCATGTGCAATTCTAGTCCGGACCTTGGTGATTTCAGTCCGGACCCCGAACGTGGAAATTGCAGGAATTGCATGAACAGTCCGGACCGTGGAAATTTCAGTCCAGACTCCGAATGTCCTCTTTTCTGGAAATAGACTGTTTCGTCATGACAGTCCGGACCGCAGGATTTCCAGTCCGGACCGTCGTCCTGTAAAATTCCAGAAATGGTTAGTTTTTGATCCTTATCTTCTTCCAAGGGTTTCTAACCTATAAATAGACCCTACAATTCATTTTCTAGGATAAGCCGTATAAATCGGTATACGACCGAAAAAGAAAAATCCACATATAGAGAAGAAAGGAAATCAATAGATTTAATTCTATGTTTCTTCATCTATATTGATTAATTTGATTTTAGGTTTTCACACTCAGATTTTGAATAGAATCAAATTAATGAATACTTAGATGGTATTTCCAATCTATTCTTAATCTAAGTATTAGGCGGATCATCACCACCCAAAAAACAACGATTTTTCCCAAAATCGGCCCGTGGACTCGCGTGGCCTTGTGGATTCAAGGTGCTACCGCTCTCGTGGATTCGGAGCGAGGTACGTTCGTGGATTCGAGATGTGCTACTGGGTGAAGACCGTGGATTCAGTCGAACGTCGTGGATTCGACGTTGGACGCCGTGGATTCGGCGTTGGACGCAAATCGTGGATTCGAGGAGCGTTGCGGAGCGAGCGGAGAAGATCTACTAGGAGCGTATGGAAAAGGTTGAGTCGTGAGTGAGTACGGTATGTCACCTTGTACGTGTTTTAATTCTAGTGGATTTTGCCGTGTTATCGGTCCCGTGGTTTTTTTACTCCGGTTTGGAGTTTTTCCACGTAAAAATCTTGCGTGTTATTTTTATTTCCGCATTGGGTTTTATTGCGCAATGATTTTTTGAGTGTTTATAGTTTACACCTATTCACCCCCCTCTAGGTGTTTTTTCCCCTATTTAGATCCAATTATATATAACCCAACAAGTGGTATCAGAGAGGGAATAGGGTTGTAAACAATGGTTGAAGGTGGAAACATCAACAGACCCCCTTTATTCGATGGAACAAATTATGCCTACTGGAAAGTACGGATGAAAGCCTTTTTAATTTCCATCGACGAACGGGTGTGGCAATCAATTGAATTAGGATGGTCTAATCCAACTGAAATTATTGCTGATGTTCGCACCATCAAACCTAGGTCGAAATGGACCAAGGAAGAGGTTGATGCATCTTCTTACAATGGCAAAGGTGTTAATGCTCTATTTAATGCTTTGTCACAAACTGAATTCTCTCGCGTCTCTGCATGTGAGACTGCGAAAGAAATCTGGGATGTTCTTCAAGTTACACATGAGGGAACTAACCTTGTGAAGATTCAGAAACTGCAAATGCTTACGAGCAAGTTTGACTCTATTTTCATGGCAGAAAATGAATCTTTCACAGATTACTATACACGATTGCAAGACATCGTGAATACATGTGCTAACTTGGGAGAGAAAATTCCAGAATTTAAAATTGTAAGAAAGATTTTAAGAACTCTTTCTGAAAGATTTCGTTCCAAGGTTACGGCCATTGAAACTATTAAACACCCAGACGAAATCCGTGTAGAAGAATTAGTTGGTTCATTACAAACATATGAAATGACATTTCCTACTAACTATTCTTCGGGAAAGGCATCCTCTTCTAAGTCTTCAGGTTATGCGTTGAAAACAACAAAAGAAGAAGACGCGGATTCATCCTCCTCAGACGATGACGAGAACCTATCTATGGAGGACTTTGAGAAGCAGCTCGCTCTCTTGACAAGAAAGTTTCGCCGAAACTTTCGAAGGGGTAATTCAAGCAAAACTCCATCCGTCGTAAAGTCGAAGAAAGGCAAAGGTTTTTCAAGTTACAAGTCAAGAAAGCAAGAGAACTTCTCAAAGGAGAAGAAAAGCTCAGAGGGACAAGTACAATGTTTCAAGTGTCGAGGCTACGGCCACATTGCAACGGAGTGTCCCAATAAGAATCCGGCAAAGAAGAAAGCGATGCAAGTCGTCACTTGGGATGACACCTCATCGTCAAATGAGTCATCTTCAAGTGATGAAGAAAATAACGCAACGGCATTCCACGCGTCCACATCTTCACCCTTCATGTGCTTAATGGCAAGTACATTCGATTCATTGTCCAACTCCTCCCATGTTGAAAAGAATGTTATGGACGACGAATTGAGTAACTCTGAAGGTAAAGATTTTGCTCTTGCCTACCATAAACTTTTGAGGGATTCAAAGAAACTGGCAAAGCAAAACAGAAGTTTGAGAGGGAGATTGCAGGAACTCGAAGAAGAAGCAAAAAGGGCAACTTCTCTCTTGAACGGTCTTGAAGTGGAAAGGGATAACCTGATAAAAGCAAATGTTTCACTTCAAGAGAAAAATGAGCATTTTGAGAAGGAACATGTAAAAATGGTTGATAAGGCAAATTACTTCTTGAAGCTCTGCAGCGAGGCTCGACAAGAAAAAATGGAAATGACAAAGACCATTTTCCAACTCAAGGATGACTTACAGCGATTTTCATCAGGAAGGAGTAAGTTGGATAAGCTTCTTGGTCTTGGTCAAACAAACCGGTTTGGCCTCGGATACACTCAAACTGGAGACAGTCCTAGTTCGAGTGTAACAGTTTTTGTGCCTCAGTCGGTATCTCCTCCTCCGACACCGGAATTCACGACAAACAACGACAACAAGCCTACCTCACCCTCTTCGGGATCGTCAAGCACTAAGGTATGTTTTCGTTGTGGCTTTGCAGGGCACATAAGGAGAAATTGCAAGATGGGAGCAAAACGATCAACTCAAGCACCTCTTGCAACGACTACCAAAAAGGTGATTCCCCGGAAATCAAGAGAAAATTTTTCAAAGGAAAAGAGCCTTGGTAGTTCACCTCGTAAGACGACATCATCAAGGAGCAGCAATCAATCAAACAAGACGCTTTCACCAAGGAAAAGAACTTCACATTCATTGCCAACGCAGTCCAAAAAGGTTTGGGTGCGCAAAGGTGAAATCTTCCCTTGTCTTGTCACTAATATCTCCTTGCATGCTTATGACAATTCGTCTTGGTATCTGGATAACGGGTGTTCCCGTCACATGACCGGTGACAAAAACTGCTTTCAAACTTTTGAGAAAATCTCCGGAGGACTTGTAGTTTTCGGAGACGGTCGTTCTTCCAAAATTGTTGGAAAAGGAACTGTAGCTATTCCAGATGGCCCGGTTTTGAACAATGTGTTATTTGTTGAAGGCCTTAAGACTAACCTCATAAGTATTAGTCAACTTTGTGACAATGGTTTTTCAGTTAACTTTTCTTCTGTTGAATGTATTGTAACTGACAAGGACCATGTTTTCTTTTTAAAAGGGGTTAGATCTGAAAATAATTGTTATGTTGTTCCAAATAAAATTTCTGAAAATTGTAACCTAGCTTCTTTGAATAATGAAACTCTTTGGCATGAAAGGCTATGTCACATAAATTTTAAGAAACTAACAAGGATTTCAAATAAAGACGTGGTTAAGGGGGTTCCTAAACTTTCACTTAAAGAAAACATTGTGTGTGGCGGTTGTCAAAAGGGAAAACAATCTAGGACTGCACACAAGAACTTGAACCATGTTGGTACAAAACGGCCTTTGGAACTATTGCACATGGATTTAATGGGGCCAACACGTCAACCATCTTTTGGAGGTAAATGGTATATTTTTCTATTGGTTGATGATTTCTCTAGATACTCATGGGTAGCATTTTTGAAAGAGAAAGCAGATACTTTTGATTCTTTTCACGAGATTTGCCATCGTATTATGATTGAAAAGAATGAAAAGATCGTTCGTGTTAGAAGTGATAGAGGTGGAGAATTCATAAATTCTAAATTCATTGACTTTTGCACTTCCAACGGCATTAAACATGAATTCTCAGCACCCTATACACCTCAACAGAATGGTGTAGTCGAGCGCGAAAACAGGGTTGTACAAGAGATGGCACGTGTTATGCTTCATAGCCGGAATTTACCGTTATATTTTTGGGCTGAAGCTGTGAACACTGCCGTCTATGTAATTAATCGAGTGTATTTGCGCCCAGGAACTTTAAATACACCATATGAACTATGGTTCTGTAGAAAACCAAATATTAAATATTTTCGTATCTTTGGGAGTCGTTGTTACATTTTACGTGACCGCGAAAATCTTGGAAAATTTGACTCTCGAAGTGACGAAGGAATTTTCATGGGTTATTCTACAAACAGTAGAGCATATCGGGTATTTAACTTGGAATCTAAGACGATAGTAGAATCTATAAATGTTAAAGTAGATGAAGCTTTTCACTTTTCATCTGATAAATCTACCCCTGATATCTCTCTTGATGATGATTCTCCTGCAAATGCATCTTCTCATAACAATTCTTCCGATAATGATGATGCATCTAATGGTTCTTCAAGTTTATCTGATGTGCAGGAATCATCACATATACCTCCGAGTACTCCGTTACCTCAAACGTTACGTATCTCCAAGGATCATCCTGAATCTAACATTATTGGAGACCCACAAGAAGGAGTCAGAACTCGGAGACAGTTGGTTTGTGGATTCGCTTGCTACGTTTCCATGATAGAACCGAAAAATGTCGATGAAGCTCTTCAGGATGACTACTGGATTGAAGCAATGCAGGAAGAGCTCCATCAGTTTGAACGAAACAAAGTTTGGGAATTAACGAAGCCTCCGAAGCAACACAATGTGATTGGTACTAAATGGATTTTCAAGAATAAGAAAAATGAGGATGGTACCATCATCAGGAACAAAGCACGTCTAGTTGCTCAAGGCTACTCTCAAATAGAAGGTATAGACTTTGATGAAACGTTCGCCCCTATAGCTAGACTCGAGTCCATTCGTATCCTATTCGCGATAGCTTGTCACTTTAAAATAAAACTTTTTCAAATGGACGTTAATAGCGCCTTTTTAAATGGGTTTTTAAATGAGGAAGTTTATGTGGCTCAACCGAAAGGTTTCGTAGACCTTAAACAACCTAATCATGTTTTTCGTTTGAAAAATGCTCTTTACGGTCTAAAACAAGCACCGCGAGCGTGGTACGAAAGGTTGACAAAGCACCTTTTGGAGAAGGGCTATACTCGAGGGGGAGCAGATCGGACTCTCTTTATGAAGCATTATCAGGATAACTTCATTGTAGCACAAATCTATGTCGATGACATTATTTTTGGTGCGACAAGGGATAATGATGCTTCTAAATTCGCTGAAACCATGGAGAGCGAATTTGAGATGTCCATGATGGGCGAACTGACATATTTTCTTGGATTGCAAGTGAAACAAAGTGACGAAGGCATCCATCTGTGTCAATCCAAGTATGCAATGGAGTTGGTCAAAAAGTTTGGTTTAGAAAATTCTAAAGATTTTCTGACTCCAATGGGAACTAGCAATAAGGGATTAGGAAGTGAATCTCTTAGTGAAAATGTAGACGAGAAACTTTATCGCAGCATGATTGGAAGTCTACTTTACCTCACGGCTAGTCGCCCGGACATATCCTTTAGTGTTGGGATTTGCGCGAGATATCAGTCAGCACCAAAGGAGGTTCACCTGAAAGCGGTGAAACGGATCATCCGGTACATCAAAGGAACCATAAAGTTCGGAATTTGGTATCCTATGGGAACAAGTCTTGACATTATAGGATATTCAGATGCCGATTGGCAGGATCTGTGGATGATCGGAAGAGTAAGAGTGGTGCATGTTTTTATCTTGGCCATTGCCTTGTTGCATGGCATAGTAAAAAGCAAAACTGCATTGCACTCTCGACTGCCGAAGCGGAATATATCTCAGCGGGTAGTTGTTCAACCCAACTCATTTGGATGAAAAGTGTGTTGAGCGACTTCCGAATTTCAACAACTTCGGTAACGATTCTCTGTGACAACACCAGTGCTATAAACATTTCCAAAAACCCTGTGTTGCACTCAAGAACAAAACACATTGAACTTAGATATCATTTTCTTAGAGAGCTAGTTGAATCAAATATTCTTCAACTTTCCTACATTTCAACTGAGGATCAATTAGCTGACATTTTAACAAAACCTTTGGATCAAAAACGATTTATTCATTTGCGTAAGGCAATTGGAATGCTTTCCTTGAAATAATCTATTTTTGAAACCAATCCTTAGGCTAGGTTTTGTTTTTGTGTTTTTGTTCTTGACCTATGCTTGTACATAGAACATTAATTGAGCATTAGTTATATTGACTTTAACTACATCCTTTTATATATTTAGAAATTTATTATGCTTTTGATATCATAATAATTCAGTTGATGCAATGATCATTTATGTCAATTAAGTCATCTTTTAAGTGATCAAAGTCAATTTCTCTCTCAATGATCTCTTGGTATAGTTTTTATCTTATTTGACTATTTAGTCGAGTATGAAATCGAGATCAATCTTTGGTTGAGTTCTTTATATTTTAAATAATTGATAGCCAATTGAGGGGGAGTCAAAGAAAAGTGTTATGCTCAAAAGATGTGGAAATAGCTACATCCCAATGAGGAGTGTGAAAACTACCACCACATGGAGGAAAGAGCTACCACCTCGGTCGTCCGAGTACTGTGTGCAGCTACCACATGTATACCAAGCATGGTTTTTTAATTTGATTAAATAAAATGAATGTTGAAATACTTGACTCTGTCAAATTTCAAGGTTGGTATAAGGTGGGAATTTTAATGAAAGATGCTCAAAGAGCCACTCTCTTCAACAGATTAACTAGATACATTATCTAACATATTTGGGATTTCAAACATCTATTGATCTTGGTATTTCATTTTCTTTACCAAATTAATGATTTGATAAAGGCATTACGCATAAGATCATGTTAGATGTGATTGAAGTTGTTCAACTTTAAGGGATTTAATTTTTATAAATTTTCGTTCATTATTTGGATATCTTTGATAGATTTGGTATAATCTATTTCTTGTTATATGAAACGATGATTTTCATTTAAAGTTGATACACAAAAGTGCTTACAATATTTTTCTGGACTTTCTAGAATTTTTCTGAATTTTTCTGAAGAAAAAGATTGGAGCCGGTCCGGACTGGACAAGCCGATCCGGACCCCGAACGCAGGTAAATCCTGCGGGTAGCCGATCCGGACTGGATTCTGCAGGCAGTCCGGACCGCGGCTAGGATTTTATATAGAACAAAAGGGTTTTGAATTTTCTTTACTTCAATCTTTTGTTTCTAAGCCTCCAGACCTTCTCTCTCTAGAAATCAAGGATTTTGGAGCCTTCCCGACTCATCTTCTTCGAATCCAAGTGAGTTCTTTTGATCAAAATCTCGGTTTTTCACAGGTTTTCATGTTTTTGCTCAAAACGTGGGAGAAAATTTGTATCTTTTTCGTTCATGATTGGTTTTTGATCAAACTTCTTTTGAAATAAGAACTCTGGGTAGATTAGTTTTGATTATATGCTAGGTATTCTCTTGAAAAACAAATTTTTGGGCTTCGATTTCAAAAAATTCAGTTTTAGGGCATATTTTGGGAATTTTTGAAAATCATGGAATTGATCTATTTTTAAAATTCTTTTTGCAAAACTAATTTGATTCCTAGTCTCTCTACACGATAATGATTGTTTGGGTACAATTTTTTAAATTTTTGAAAATTAATAATTTTTTTCGTGTTCTTGAGTTGTTGCTCACAGGACCTTAATTCTGTCAAGCACTTGCACCAATGACGTTTGCATGGTTAATAGTTCTTCTTGTTGCAATGGTGCACACACGTGTGACTATCAAAAAGGAACAAGATGACTCAACTCAAGACAAGACAAGAAATGTTGGTCAAGACAGCTCAGAATCTGATGAAGAAAACTGGGAAGAATTTCTTAAACAAGCTCAACAAAAAGTCGATGATGAAGACAGGTTGTATTTAAAGAACAAGAAGTTGATGAAATCTTCTTCCACAACCAAGCAGTACTCACGGCGAAAGAGTTCGAAGGGTAGTGGAATTCGGATAAATGAACCCCTCGTCAGGTCTCACTCTCTTCCTAAAGAATCTCCCTGGATTGAAGGCCAGAATGCACCATCTACACCTACACCACATCCATCGACTTCCAAGAAAGACACTCCAGAAGCCAATGTATTGTCCTCTATTTGTCAAGAACAGAGGAGAATATCTGAAGTACAAAGGAGAATGTCTGAAGAATAAGAAAGAATGTCAACTGACATTCGCAAGATGGAAAGGAAGTGTTCCGCAATATCGGGAATGCTGAAAGGAATATTGAACAAATTAAATTGCGGAAGTTCAGATAGTTCTGATTTGGCTTGATCTTTTGCTCTTGTGTTCTAATCCTTTCTTGTGCAGGTTTTTAGTTTCTTTTTGTTTAGTTCTCAGGTTTTTCTTATTTCTGAAACTTTTAATTCTCCTTGAATTTTGTAATTTTGGCTTAGTTTAGTGACAAAAAGGGGGAGAGAAAAAAGAGAACTTTGAACAATGCTTGTGTGAGAACTTGAAACTATGAAGGTAAGTATAACTTCAACTTTTGGTTTTATATTGTGATTTGATGCATGTCTCAGCTAACTATTCGACTAACTATTTGGGCATGTAATATAACTAACAAGTTGATGTTGACTAACATTTTCTGTGACATTTGGATTTCTATTGCTTAGAAGATATGTCGATTTTAGATTGTGATCTTTTTACATATCTGAATTTGTAAATGTCATGGTGAGTATAAACTCCATCTCTGTGTTTGGTTTTGTATGCAAAAATTCTTGAGGTATCTAACGATCTCTTTTGTCAAGAATGTTTTCTTTTGCAGAGAGTACAGATGTCTAAGTCTAGAGTCTGTTCTAGGAGTTTATCTCATGTATTTAATTTTATTTTGGATCTCCATTGTAAATTTTTGTTGTATGGTGATAGCAACAAAAATATCTTTTGAATTTTCTTGTGTGGATTTGTGTTTTGTCACGAAACCGCCAAAGGGGGAGATCGTTACGGAATTTGTGTTGGCGTATTTCGTGAGAATGGTTAAGTCTTGAAGATTGAAGATGAAGAAGTTTGGATCATATACCTCAATCTCAAGAAAGAAGAATTCAAAAGGATCAGGTACGTTTAACTAAATGTTTTTGGTGATCCGAATACTTCTTATAGTGTAGAAACACTTGGATGAATTTTTAATTGCTTAAAAATCAAAAACTGGACATACTACATGTTCAGAGTCCGGATCGGGCATCACAGTCCGGACCCCGAGCATAGGTTAGTTCATGTGCAATTCTAGTCCGGACCTTGGTGATTTCAGTCCGGACCCCGAACGTGGAAATTGCAGGAATTGCATGAACAGTCCGGACCGTGGAAATTTCAGTCCGGACCCCGAATGTCCTCTTTTCTGGAAATAGACTGTTTCGTCATGACAGTCCGGACCGCAGGATTTCCAGTCCGGACCGTCGTCCTGTAAAATTCCAGAAATGGTTAGTTTTTGATCCTTATCTTCTTCCAAGGGTTTCTAACCTATAAATAGACCCTACAATTCATTTTCTAGGGTAAGCCGGATAAATCGGTATACGACCGAAAAAGAAAAATCCACATATAGAGAAGAAAGGAAATCAATAGATTTAATTCTATGTTTCTTCATCTATATTGATTAATTTGATTCTAGGTTTTCATACTCAGATTTTGAGTAGAATCAAATTAATGAATACTTAGATGGTATTTCCAATCTATTCTTAATCTAAGTATTCGGCGGATCATCACCACCCAAAAAACAACGATTTTCTCAAAATCGGCGCGTGGACTCGCGTGGCCTTGTGGATTCAAGGTGCTACCGCTCTCGTGGATTCGGAGCGAGGTACGTTCTTGGATTCGAGACGTGCTACTGGGTGAAGACCGTTGATTCGGTCGAACGTCGTGGATTCGACGTTGGACGCCGTGGATTCGGCGTTGGACGCAAATCGTGGATTCGAGGAGCGTTGCGGAGCGAGCGGAGAAGATCTACTAGGAGCGTATGGAAAAGGTTGAGTCGTGAGTGAGTACGGTATATCACCTTGTACGTGTTTTAATTCTAGTGGATTTCGCCGTGTTATCGGTCCCGTGGTTTTTTTACTCTGGTTTGGAGTTTTTCCACGTAAAAATCTAGCGTGTTATTTTTATTTCCGCATTGGGTTTTATTGCGCAATGATTTTTTGAGTGTTTATAGTTTACACCTATTCACCCCACTCTAGGTGTTTTTTTTCCTATTTAGATCCAATTATATATAACCCAACAGTAGGTAGGCGTAGGTTTGACTGGACCCGAGGAGGCAGTCAGTGTAGATTGGGTGATCTGAGTTGAGGGATAGTAGATGCATCATGTTTCCATCTGTTCCACTTTTTGAGCATCTAGATAGAGGCATAGCGGCTGTAGAGTCATTCTTTTCCAGCTCTTTTCTTTCAGTACCACTTTGTTACTTTATGCCTCTAGTAGACTTAGTGGGTAGACCGTCGGGCTTGTTGGCGGCACCCACTGAGAACTACTGTGGGATGTAGTTCTCACACCCGTCGTGGTGTCTTTTCCCCAGGGACTTCTACTCCTGTTCCTGTTGCTCCAGTTGCTGATCCTTTTGACCGAGGCGAGGGAGACGCGAGCTAGTTCCCTACCAGTCGTCTACCAGAGAAAGAGTAGATGTACCCCTTCAGAGGAGATCTTCAGTAGATTAGTTATTTTTCCTCTTTTGAGAGACTGATGTAGTGAGGACATTTTATGTATTGAGAGCTTGTACACTGATGTATTTATTGGAGATATCTCCCTGTTGAGTTCTGAGTTTTGTATTGGAGGACTTTGTATATGATCGTATTTGGGAGATGGACATTGTATCTTTATTTCCAGTTGTACAGTGGTTGATTTTACTTTTACAGCAGATTATTTTATTTTTAGCTCTGATATCTGTTAGCTGTAGTACTTTTCTTGCAGGTAGGACTGTGGTGTCCCCGATCCCCGTGTAGCTTCTCCCATGAACCGTGGTGTAGAACACCTAGTGTTGGTGTATCTGGCCCATAGTGCATCAAAGGGATGCCACAGATGGACCCTGTGTGATATCCACAGCTGGATTGGCCTTCGGCTGCATTTGGCGAATTTTCGTAATGGTTTTGGGCCAAACAGAGGTTGGATTTGGATTCAGCGCGGAAAATCGCTTGAAAACGGCTATTTGCTTGTTTGATTCTGAGTCCGGATGCCCAAAAACGGACTCCCGGAAGTTTTCGCTGAATTTCGGTGCATGGGAGGGGCCGTGGACCGCCGGCTGCCACGTGGCGGCTTGTGATTGGGCCGGTCCGCAGCGCTCGGTCCATTGAGGGGCGCGGCCGGGTGCACGGACCCGGCGCATGGACACGTGGCGCCGCCTGATTGCCGGGCTCGTGATGCACGGTCTACAGATTGGCGCGACGGTGCATGGACCAAGGCGGGAGTACGCGTGGCAGTCCCCGGTTGGTCGGTGCACGCGGCGCGGTCCACGGAACCCGAAGTAGGGTGCGTGGACCGAGTGCAGGGGACTCGTGTCGGCATGCTACTCGCGGGCTCACGAGGGGCAGCGCACTGGGTCGCGGGGGGGCGCCTCGGGGCGCGTGCGTGGTAGGCCGTCAGGCGGCGCCTGCCCGCACGTGTGACCGCGATAGTGGCAGGGCCACGTGTCGCCCTGCCACTGGCGGGCGCCACCTACCCGTTTGACCGGGTAGGTGCCACGCGGCGGCACCACACGCGCCCCGCACAGCTGTTTACTATGCGGGACACGTGTCGGTCACCGGGAGTGCCACGTGGCCACTCCCGGCGCGCCCCGCACAGCTGTTTGCTGTGCGGGTGACGTGGCCGCACCAGGAATTTCCGGGCGGCTACAGTAAACCGCCCTTGCGCCGGATTCGGGCGCCCGAAACTTCGGGTGCGCCCGAAAGTGGGGACTTGTTGGGGATTTCTCCAATTGTTTTTCAGCGGCCTATATAAAGCCCGAGCCGCGTTCTTTTGCTTCTTTTTGGCATTTCCGAGCTTCAAACCGGCAAGAGTCCTTCACCAAAGTTGTTCCTCACGTAGTGAATCTTCCATCTGCAGAGTTTGGGGATTTTTGGGGGCACGCTTTTCGAGATTCTCATTTTCTTGGCGCGGCGCGACGCTCTTTCTTCGGTGTTTCTTCCGTCACTCTTTGGTGCACGAGCTCCCCCGGCCTACTCCGACCATATTTTTGAGCGATTTCTTCGCCGTTGGATTCGTAACAGGTGAGGCTACATTTTGGTTTCTCGCACATTTTCTAGTTTTGCGTTTTTCGAGGAGTTCCACCTTGCTCTCTGAGGACCTTGTTTGTTGTGTGGATTTTTTAGGGCAGCAGATTGATGGAATTTTATCTCCGCAACCGGGCATCGGATTGAGACTCTATTATAGACTTTTTTCATCTACTCGACGCGAGGATCATCGTGGTATTTTATTTGGAATTTATTGAGCACTTTCAGCAAGTGAAATATTGGCTTCTTTGCAGCTGAAAATTCAGCGTGTGTTTTTGGGCAGATTTTTGGAAATTGTGTATAACTGTAGCCCTATGTTGTACCCAGGTGGGATTTTGGACTATACTGGACCTTTTGGATTGTGAGTTGCTATTTTCTGGTATTTTCAGCTGTTTGATCTTGGACTGTCAGCGCCTTCAGGTGGGTGGCTTTGCTTTCAGGATCTATGGACTGTGCGCTAATTCTATTAATATAGAATCATGCATGATAGGGATTTGGACTTGGTAGCATGCTAGAATTTGAGTGTTATTATTCCTTGTATTTATCTGATGATCGTATGATCTCTTCTGCTTCCTACTACCTGTTAAATATTTGTTCTCTTGGAACTTGACCTAGCACCCCCGTCGTATGTTGCATGTGTAACCAGACCAGTAGAAAACCCTCACTTGGGCTAGGGTTATTTATGTTAGACATCCACACTGTTCTTTCATTCTTGGACTTAGTGTTATCCTCGCCCGGGTAGTGGGCCGAGCGGTCGGGACTTTCTTTTAGTGTGGGATGCATTTGCACTCGTGCTTGGGAGCAGAGTGGAGTCTGGTAGATGTAGTGGGTCACTTTTCTGCGCCGAGAGCCGTTTTGATAAACGGTAGTCCCGGGAGGTCTTCTATCCCTGTTGTGCTGTCGCCACTGTGTTAGTGGCAGTTGGGTGCTTGTGTTAGCCGGACCTAGAACCCAGAACCCTTTTCGACATACACATGATTTTAGTCTACCAATGTTTTCTTCCAAGCATCGAAGGGCCGCTGGAGTCTGTTCTTGTTTGATTGGGCAAAGGCATCAGCCATTCGGGGTTTGGGTAAAACACTTGTTTTCTAACTGTTTTTCGAAAAAGAACTAAAATCATTAAATATGAATTTCTTCCAGATCAAAATGGTTTTCAATAACAAATGTCACCTTTTCCTGTAAATCTCTCCACTCGAAAGGATTCGAGTGGTCTGGGTTCTAGGGGCCGTTCCTTTGTCGGGACGAAAGCCGCGGGGGCCGAGCCTGGAACCTGTTCTTGTTTGATAGGGTTGTAGGTTAGGTCTCCCGGGACTTTCGGGCCCTGGTTGGTGTTTTCTGCGTGTTGTACCGAGGTTGTCGTGTTCCCGAACTGTAAGGGGGCCGGGAACTCCGATAGGCGGAGCCTAGAGTCTGTTCTTGTTTGATAGGGTTCTTAGCACCGACCTATCAGGTTTTCCAAACCCTTATGGTGTCGGTCCTTCCTGAGTTTTCCGTGTGGTTGATGTTCTGCTGTTGGGAACCGTCGGGGTTGACGGTGGTTTGGGGTCGTTGAGTGTCGTCCAACCAGATTTGTTAGCCCTGAGTTGTGGGTTGGTCCTGGCTGTGGAGTATCTCCAGCCAGTGTGTTTGTGCTGTGAGCTATTGGTGAGGCTAGTGTCTCGTGTTTCGCGTGTGCTGATCAGCTGAGTCGTCGAGAGTGCTCCAACCGTCGTGCGAGATGTTTGAGGATTGAGTCTTTCCGTTCAGAGCGTGAGCGTGGATTATGGACTAGAGCCTGCAGTGCCACTTGAGCTCGACAGAGTGCGTGGATACCCTTGTCCACGTTCGGGTCGCTCCCCTCGAGTGCCACGTCCGGGGTGGGTCTGCACTTTGGTATCGCGACTTGTCGACGTCGTCCCTCTGACTCGGCCAGTTAGTGGCAGTTACGGACGCCGTCCCTCTGACTGGGCCAGTTAGTGGCAGTTACGGACGCAGTCCCTCTGGTTGGGCCAGTTAGTGGCAGCCACGGACGCCCTACGTAAGTCCGGTCCTCCGGGATGTCACGGCAGTAGGTAGGCGCAGTTTTGACTGGACCCTATGCGGCAGTCAGTATAAATTGGGTGACTGTACTGTGTGAGTTAGTAGATGCATCATATTTCCATCTGTTTTGTTTTCTTGAGTATCTAGATAGAGGCATAGTAGCTGTAGAGTTACTTTTCCATCCCTTTCATTTCAGTATTATTATTGTTATTTTATGCCTCTAGTAGACTTAGTGGGCAGACCGTCGGGCTTGTTGGCGGCACCCACTGAGAACTACTTGGGACGTAGTTCTCACACCCGTCATGGTGTCTTTTCCTACAGGGACTTCTACTCCTGTTCCAGTTGCTCATGTTGCTGCTTCTTCTGATCGAGGTAAGGGAGTCGCGAGCTAGATCCCTACCAGTCGTCGTCCTGAGAGTAGATGTACCCTTATTACTTTTGAGAGTTCATGTTGAGAGAACTTTGTAGTGAGGTATAGAGTTGTATTTATTTTACTGCTCGAGAGATTTCTGTATTTTGGTGAGGTTGGATTGTATTATTTGAGAGTTGTAGTTGTTCACTTAGTTTTTATTTCTAGCAGTTTTACTTTCAGCTCTGATATCTTTATAGTATAGTTGATCTTTTGCAGGTTAGTCGCTTCGTCTATACGGGGCTTCCCGTATGGGCGGCGGATCTGTTGGCGAGCCCGGGTCGCAGTTTCGATGCCGGGGCGTGACAGATTAGGTGGTATCAGAGCCTAGGATATAGGTCATTGGGGGACTTAGAAACCCTAGGCTTGTGGTTGGACATTAGGATGACTACGTGAGAGTCGTGACTGTTAGCGAGAGTCCTGATTGAGTCTTATACCTCTCCCAAGGGATGGGATGAGTGACCGACATGTCTTCCTTCCGTGGCAACTATGTTGGCTGCAGACAACATAGTACTACGGGAAGGGGGACATGCCTTTGACTTTCGCTGAATTGGTTCTAGTGTTGTTTGGTACTGTCCTGATGTTTGCTTGTGTGTGCAGGTGGGCACGATGCCTCCCCGACGCAGGGTACAGACGCGTTCTCAGCCTTTCCCCTCCGATGAGCCTGGACAGGAGGAGCTAGCACGGGGTCAGCTGAGTGAGGTGCTGGAGCTTCGGGCTCAGATGGCTCAGTTGTCAGAGGCTGTACGACACCAGGAGGAGGCCTCACAGCGCCAGGAGGAGGTTTCTCGGCGCCAGGAGGAGACCTTACGACGCCAGGAGGAGGCCTCGCAGCGCCAGGAGGAAGCTTCTCGGCGCTAGGAGGAGGCCATGGGTCGGATGATGCTTATGTTGGAGCAGAGGGTACAGCCAGTTGTAGCACCCCCAGGGAGTTTCCCCGCACCTTCCTCGCCAGCTGTGGCACCCCCAGTTGTACCAGCAGTGCAGGCAGCCCCTATTGCACCAGATACCGGTAGACAGCCGTTCGGGACGGCAGGACAGTTGACCCGCGCAGAGCAGCGAGAGGTGGTTGATATGTTGACGAGATTCCATCAGTCTGATCCACATCATTTTTCGGGGCAGAGTTCTGAGCGCGGAGAGGCGGTGACGGCCGAGGCGGCTCCAGCCCCCGCAGGGATTTCGGGGGCGAAGCGCCCAGCACAGGATGTTGAGGGACAGACGAGTCAACAGGGACCCCCGAGACCTTCACGATCTCATCCTCAGGGTCGTAGGTTTCGGAGGCGCCAGAGATCAGGTGGACCCCTGCAGCAGCCGCGGTATCAGCAGCACCAGCAGCGACAGCAGTCTCAGCAGCAGTACCCCCGACAGCAGCGGTTTTGGCACCAGCGACAGGAGCGGTGTGTCATCTGTGGAGGGCCTCATCCACCGTCGCAGTGTGACCAGAGGCTGGGACGGTGTTTTCTCTGCGGAGAGTTGGTACATTTCCGCGCAGCTTGCCCCCAGGTCATTTTGTCAGTGCAGCCGATTGCGACAGCACCCCCTTGCCTATCGATGCAGCGGAAGCCCCTCCGGCACACCATCAGACAGAGTGGACCACGATGTCGGGACAGACGGGACGACGGGACGACGATCCGCAGCACCCAGTGACGGGTTGATGCAGCCCTAGTGGAGGACACCCCCGCAGCAGATCATATCGCGGCAGGTATGATTTTTTTTTCAGTTAGCTGAGTTGAGCATTTTCGTTACTGCTGCATCCTTCTGCATTATTAGTTGAGCATCTGCATCAGCATCTTTGCATGGGAGTGGGTTAGGAATTTATGCTACATGTTTTAGCAATTGGATTCTTCCCAGTATCCTACGAGTAGAGGAGGTTCGTGGTGTATGATCAGTGCAGTTGAGACTTGGGACTTCACCGGCTAATGTGACGATTCAAGGACAGCTCCAGGACTTGGATTGAGCACACTTGTTGGACTGGTTGGTGTGGTGCAGTGCTACGACTGATAATGGAATGAGTGTAGTTACCCTTCTGCGAGTTGGACAGGAGGAGTTCGTTTTCTCGGATTGTCGGCGTATCCTTCCAGCAGCAGCAGCTTCAGCGGCTTTGGACAGATGCCACCTCAGGAGCAGTTGTGACGTTTAGGACTAGGGGTTGCGTCCTTAGGAGTCTCGTTAGTGGTAGCATTCGTTTGTAGCCACAGCAGGAATGGCACCAACACTTCTCTCCCTTTTCTCGCCTTTGTACTGGAATTTACGAACAGGACAAAAACTTTGAAAGATTGCTCCAGAAATGGAGACAGTGCCCGAACCTGTTCTTGTTTGATTGGGGCGAAGGCACTGATATTTCGAAATTTTTGGACTTTTCGCTAATTTCAGCTGTTTTCTAAATCGAGGGTCGGGGTATGACTTTCCTGCTGGTGGAACCGTACTTTTCTTGCTAGTTTAGTGGTTGCGTTCTTTGGTTGATTTGATTGCTTTAGTCTTGTTTTTGTTGTGTTGTTGTGGTGTGTTTTAGTTTCGGGGACGAAACTTTCTTTTAGTGGGGGAGGATGTGGTGTCCCCGATCCCCGTGTAGCTTCTCCCATGAACCGTGGTGTAGAACACCTAGTGTTGGTGTATCTGGCCCATAGTGCATCAAAGGGATGCCACAGATGGACCCTGTGTGATATCCACAGCTGGATTGTCCTTCGGCTGCATTTGCCGAATTTTTGGAATGGTTTTGGGCCAAACAGAGGTTGGATTTGGATTCAGCGCGGAAAAACGCTTGAAAACGGCTATTTGCTTGTTTGATTCTGAGTCCGGATGCCCAAAAACGGACTCCCGGAAGTTTTCGCTGAATTTCGGTGCATGGGAGGGGCCGTGGACCGCCGACTGCCACGTGACGGCTTGTGATTGGGCCGGTCCGCGGCGCTCGGTCCACTGAGGGGCGCGGCCGGGTGCACGGACCCGGCGCATGGACACATGGCGCCGCCTGATTGGCGGGCTCGTGATGCGCGATCTACAGATTGGTGCGGTGGTGCATGGACCAAGGCGGGAGGACGCGTGGCAGTCCCCGGTTGGTCGGTGCACGCTGCGCAGTCCACGGAACCCGAAGTAGGGTGCGTGGACCGAGTGCAGGGGACACGTGTCGGCATGCTACTCGCGGGCTCACGAGGCGCGGCGCACTGGGTCGCGGGGGGCACCTCGGGGCGCGTGCGTGGCAGGCCGTCAGGCGGCGCCTGCCCGCACGTGTGACCGCGATAGTGGCAGGGCCACGTGTCGCCCTGCCACTGGCGGGCGCCACCTAGACCGGGTAGGTGCCACGCGGCTGCACCACACGCGCCCCGCACAGCTATTTACTATGCAGGACACGTGTCGGTCACCGGGAGTGCCACGTGGCCACTCCCGGCGCGCCCCGCACAGCTGTTTGCTGTGCGGGTGACGTGGCCGCACCAGGAATTTCCGGGCGGCTACAGTAAACCGCCCTTGCGCCCGGATTCGGGCGCCCAAAACTTCGGGTGCGCCCGAAAGTGGGGACTTGTTGGGGATTTCTCCAATTGTTTTTCAGTGGCCTAAATAAAGCCCGAGTCGCGTTCTTTTGCTTCTTTTTGGCATTTCCGAGCTTCAAACCGGCAAGAGTCCTTCACAAAAGTTGTTCCTCACGCAGTGAAGCTTCCTTCTGCAGAGTTTGGGTATTTTTGGGGGCACGCTTTTCGAGATTCTCATTTTCTTGGCGCGGCGCGATGCTCTTTCTTCGGTGTTTCTTCCATCGCTCTTCAGTGCACGAGCTCGCCCGGCCTACTCCGACCATATTTTTGAGCGATTTCTTCGCCGTTGGATTCGCAACAGGTGAGGCTACGATTTTGGTATGTCGCACATTTTCTGGTTTTGCATTTTTCGAGGAGTTACACCTTGCTCTCTGAGGACCTTGTTTGCTGTGTGGATTTTTTAGGGCAGCAGATTGATGGAATTTTATCTCTGCAACCGGGCATCGGATTGAGACGCTCTTATAGACTTTTTTCATCTACTCGACGCGAGGATCATCATGGTATTTTATTTGGAATTTATTGAGCACTTTCAGCAGGTGAAATATTGGCTTCTTTGCAGCTGAAAATTCAGCGTGTGTTTTTGGGCAGATTTTTGGAAATTGTGTATAACTGTAGCCCTATGTTGTACCCAGGTGGGATTTTGGACTATACTGGACCTTTTGGATTGTGAGTTGCTATTTTCTGGTATTTTCAGCTGTTGGATCTTGGACTGTTAGCGCCTTCTGGTGGGTGGCTTTGCTTTCAGGATCTATGGACTGTGCGCTAATTCTATTAATATAGAATCATGCATGATAGGGATTTGGACTTGGTAGCTTGCTAGAATTTGAGTGTTATTATTCCTTGTATTTATCTAATGATCGTATGATCTCTTCTGCTTCCTACTACCTGTTAAATATTTGTTCTCTTGGAACTTGACCTAGCACCCCCGTCATATGTTGCATGTGTAACCAGACCAGTAGAAAACTCTCACTTGGGCTAGGGTTATTTATGTTAGACATCCACACTGTTCTTTCATTCCTGGACTTAGTGTTATCATCGCCCGGGTAGTGGGCCGAGCGGTCGGGACTTTCTTTTAGTGTGGGATGCATTTGCACTCGTGCTTGGGAGCAGAGTGGAGTCTGGTAGATGTAGTGGGTCGCTTTTCTGCACCGGGAGCAGTTTGGATAAACGGTAGTCCCGGGAGGTCTTCTATCCCTGTTGTGCTGTCGCCACTGTGTTAGTGGCAGTTGGGTGCTTGTGTTAGCCGGACCTAGAACCCAGAACCCTTTTCGACATACACATGATTTAGTCTACGAATATTTTCTTCCAAGCATCGAAGGGCCGCTGGAGTCTGTTCTTGTTTGATTGGGCAAAGGGCATCAGCCCTTCGGGGTTTGGGTAAAACATTTGTTTTCTAACTGTTTTTCTAAAAAGAACAAAAATCATTAAATATTGATTTCTTCCAGATCAAAATGGTTTTCAATAACAAATGTCACCTTTTCCTGTAAATCTCTCCACTCGAAAGGATTCGAGTGGTCTGGGTTCTAGAGGCCGTTCCTTTGTCGGGACGAAAGCCGCGGGGGCCGAGCCTGGAACCTGTTCTTGTTTGATAGGGTTGTAGGTTAGGTCTCCCGGGACTTTCGGGCCCTGGTTGGTGTTTTCTGCGTGTTGTACCGAGGTTGTCGTGTTCCCGAACTGTAAGGGGGCCGGGAACTCCGATAGGCGGAGCCTAGAGTCTGTTCTTGTTTGATAGGGTTCTTAGCACCGACCTATCGGGTTTTCCAAACCCTTATGGTGTCGGTCCTTCCTGAGTTATCCGTGTGGTTGATGTTCTGCTGTTGAGAACCGTCGGGGTTGACGGTGGTCCCGGGTCGTTGAGTGTCGTCCGACCAGATTTGTGAGCCCTGAGTTGTGGGTTGGTCCTGGCTGTGGAGTATCTCCAGCCAGTGTGTTTGTGCTGTGAGCTGTTGGTGAGGCTAGTGTCTCGTGTTTTGCGTGTGCTGATCAGCTGAGTCGTCGAGAGTGCTCCGACCGTCGTGCGAGATGTTTGAGGATTGAGTCTTTCCGTTCAGAGCGTGAGCGTGGATTATGGACTAGAGCCTGCAGTGCCACTTGAGCTCGATAGAGTGCGCGGATAACCTTGTCCTCGTTGGGGTCGCTCCCCTCGAGTGCCACGTCCGGGGTGGGTCTGCACTTTGGTATCGCGACTTGTCGACGTCGTCCCTCTGACTGGGCCAGTTAGTGGCAGTTACGGACGCCGTCCCTCTGACTGGGCCAGTTAGTGGCAGTTACGGACGCAGTCCCTCTGGCTGGGCCAGTTAGTGGCAGCCACGGACGCACTACGTAAGTCCGGTCCTCCGGGATGTCACGACAGTAGGTAGGCGCAGGTTTGACTGGACCCTATGCGGCAGTCAGTATAGATTGGGTGACTGTACTGTGTGAGTTAGTAGATGCATCATATTTCCATCTGTTTCGTTTTCTTGAACATCTAGATAGAGGCATAGTAGCTGTAGAGTTACTTTTCCAGCCCTTTCATTTCAGTATTATTATTATTACTTTATGCCTCTAGTAGACTTAGTGGGCAGACCGTCGGGCTTGTTGGCGGCACCCACTGAGAACTACTTGGGACGTAGTTCTCTCACCCGTCGTGGTGTCTTTTCCCACAGGGACTTCTACTCCTGTTCCAGTTGCTCCTGTTGCTGCTTCTTCTGATCGAGGTAAGGGAGTCGCGAGCTAGATCCCTACTAGTCGTCGTCCTGAGAGTAGATGTACCCTTATTACTTTTGAGAGTTCATGTTGAGAGAACTTTGTAGTGAGGTATAGAGTTGTATTTATTTTACTGCTCGAGAGATTTGTGTATTTTGGTGAGGTTGGATTGTATTATTTGAGAGTTGTAGTTGTTCACTTAGTTTTTATTTCTAGCAGTTTTACTTTCAGCTCTGATATCTGTATAGTATAGTTGATCTTTTGCAGGTTAGTCGCTTCGTCTATACGGGGCTTCCCGTATGGGCGGCGGATCTATTGGCGAGCCCGGGTCGCAGTTTCGATGCCGGGGCGTGACAAGGACGCTTCGCCTATGCGGAGTTTGGCATAGGTGACAGATCTGTTGGCGAGCCCGGGTCGCAGTTTCAACCCCGGGGCGTGACAGCAGGACTGGATCACGACTATGATCAAAGTGGGAAAAACCATCCACTAAAGAAAGCCCGATCCCTCTCCCCCAATCTGATGCAATAGTCACAGCCCGGTCAACCGCCCAAAGTTCGCGGTTGCCGCAATAACCTGCCATCAAGCCCTGCCTGTCCCAAATCCCTAGAAATCTGACTACACTATCCCAGCCCCCGCTCGAACCCGAGCACACTATCCCCTAAGTCTAGGTAACAGGAGAAAAAAATAAAAGCATGGTTTCTCCTAAGTCAATTCTAGCATGATAGTGTAGTAGAAAAAGGTGGCCTATCTAAGTGACCATACAGGCATGCAAAAGTCCTTTTTATAGCGAGAGAAATACAATTATCCATAATTTTGCTTTACATAGAGAATATTGTTTCAAATAATCGTGATCACCTAAGTACACGACTTACTAGTATATCATATACCGGCCTATGTACATGCATAAAAACCTCCAAACATATAATACATGATATTTTCCTTAGCATAATATTTTCAAAGTGTTAGACAACATGCCTTTTTGCAAGATATAACAATTTATTGGTATCTAGTCCCATGGAGATGCAAGTGTTAATAAAATGTCCTCAATCTCATACAAGCATGCTACAATTATCCCACGGGTACAATTAACATATTAATATAGGAATATCTCCAATATGCCTAGTGGGTAATCAAAAGTAGGAGGTTCACAACAACACCCACCTCAAACGCTAAATCCAAGTCCCAAAGTACTCTCGCCCAAAGGATAACCCGCCGCGATAACTATACAAAAATACCCCAACATACACACAAATAAACATACAAGTACCCCAAATACATGCTGCCACTAAATTAACAATCCAGAAACGCTCTGTTTTCACCTGCGAGATGGGCTCGGAAAATTCCAGAAAAATTACGGCCATGACCGTCGCGACGAGCCGATCGAAACGAGTACCTGCACGTCCAAAACCGAGTTTTGTAGGTCAAGATATAAAATCAGCAAGGTGACCATCTCCAAAAATCCCAAGTACAAAATCTGTAACACTTCGTCCAGAAAAGGGGAATTTTCACCTTCGAGAAAAATCCAAGAAAAATACGAGGATGCTTCTTGCGATGTGAAGATGCAAAACGACTATTGGCAAGCCTCAATCCGATGCCTGTGCGCGGAGATATCACCGAAAAACCAAGGTGCTGTCCAAAACTCTGCAGTAGAAAATGGGTCATAAAAAGGGTCAAAGAACTCCAAGAAAAACTCGAAAATAGGGGAAGCTCAAATCACAAAAGTCGTAGCCCTACCTGTCGTGAAGCCAACGGCGCAAGAATCGCCGGAAAAGATAGTCGGAGTAGGCCGGTAGAGCTCGTGCACCGAAATGCGACGGAGAAGAACACCAATGCAAGAACGTCTCGCTGCGCCGTAAAATCGGAAACCTCGAAGTGCGTGCCACCAAAAATCCCATGAATCCTTAAGTGGAAGAAGCTCTGGAAGACGAAGAACTTTGGTGAAGGTCACACTATTGAAAATGAACAGAGAAAACGTTCACTGGGCTTGAACTGGGCCTATTTATAGGCCCAAACAAACAAATTCGGAAATGCCGAAATTGTCCTCGGATTCGGGCGCTGGCGGGTGATTCGAGCGCCCGAATCCGCAATCCAACGGCCATCGAGGAGCGCCTGAAACTCCCTGATGGCGCCACGTGTCCCCCGAACAGCGGACAGCTGTGCGGGGCCGCTCAGGAGCGGCCGCGTGGCTCAGCCTGGTCAACGCGGTGGTTGGCGCCCGCCAACCCGCAGGCGCCACGTGGCCCAGCGATAGTGCCCACGTGCGGCATTGTCGCGCCGCCTGGCGCTCTGATGCGCACGCGCCCCGAGGCGGCTCCCCACGCCTCCGTGCACCGAGCCAGGTGATCCCTCCAATCAAATGCTGCCACATGTCCCCTACACCCGGTCCACGCACCGGCTTTTGGGTTCCGTGGACCGCGCCGAGTGCACTGACCAACCGGAAAGTGACACGTGTCCCCCCGCCTGGTCCATGCACCAACGCGCAAGCTCTGTGGACCGCGCACCAAAAGCCGGCCAATCCGCGCCTGCCACGTGTCTTGCGCCAGGTCCGTGCACCCAGCCGCGCCGCTCTGTGGACCGAGCGCTGCAAACCGGCAAATGACAGGCTGCCACGTGGCACACCGGCGGTCCACGGTCCCCCCCCCATGCACCAAAAATCACTAAAAACTTTCGGAAGTCCGTTTTTGGGCATCCAGACTCAGAAATAAACAAGAAAATAGCTGTCTTCAAGCGTTTTTCCGCGTTGAATCCAAATCCGACCTCTGTTTGGCCCAAAACCTTTTCTAAAGTTCGACAAAAGCAGCCGAAAGCCAATCCAGCTATGGATACCTCACGGGGTTCACCTGTGGCATCCCTTTGATGCACTATGGGCCAGACACACCATCAATAGGTGTTATTCACAGTGGATTCACGGAAAGACTGCATGGGGACCTGGACCACTACAGGATGATCTCATGGAATTGAGATCGAAGAGCCACTTGCTAGTGAGCCACCTTCTCAAGAGTTTGTACACATCAGCTCGGATAGAATGAAAGATTTTGAAAGCCGTGAATGCATTGGAGAACGACATGTAAATGTCGCAGCTCTACGAGAACGGTCTAAAGCTTTTGGAGTTTTGTTTGATCGAGCTGGATATTAACAGATTTGTAATTTTCCCAAGACCACGGGATATAGCCTCCATCTTGTTCGCACCTTTTACATGTGTGCAAATCAGCTTCAAGATAATGAGGACGGACTAAGAGAATTTCACACTACGGTCCAGAACACCAGGTTTGTCATCACACCTCAACTAATTGGTGAAGTGCTGGGAATGAATGCCCAAACAGAAGGGATTCATTATATGAAAGGACAGATTATGACATCTATAGTATGGAGGACTGTGGTGGATGGCATATGCATGCCGGACACACGCTCGGCTGGAAATTCGGTATTTTCTAAAGAACTTAAACTAGAATACCGTTTTCTTAATTTCATTGTTTGTTACAATTGTGATGGCCCCAATAGTCCCACATCGGATGTGGATGAAATTGTGATTGAGTTTATATGAGACATGGACACTAGTAATAATAATTGGGCTTAAGCATTTTGGTCTGTGGTTTGGGCCCAACAAGTTATTATTGCTAGTGGGCCGGGTCGTTACATTTGATATCAGAGCCAATAACCAGCCGGAAGTGTGCAGCGAGTCTCGGCTACGCTTGGGTCTAGATGACAGGGCTAGCGAGACAAGTCTCACATCGCCTGGTGATCTTGGGCTGCTGTGTGTGTGTTTAGGCTGACGGGCTGACGAGGACGTCAGGCCTAAACGAGGGGAGTCTGTGACGCCTCTAATAGTCCGACATCGGATGTGGATGGAATTGTGATTGAGTTTATATGATGTTGGTTTTTAATATAAGGATCCACAAGGATCTAAATAGGTACTATCAAACAACTAGAGGGGGGGTGAATAGGTGTAATACTTAAAAAACAAATCTCAGTGCAAAATAAAAACCAATGTGGAAAATAAAAATAGCACACCGAGATTTACGTGGAAACTCCAATCCAGGAGAAAAACCACGGGACCAACACGCAATAACAATCCACTAAGAATAGAAGAATAACAAGGTGATTACCGACTCCACGGACTCAAACCCCTCCTTCAACTCCTTCGGATCTTGCGCTCCACCGACTGCACGTCCACTACACACGTTCGAATCCACGAACGCCACTCGAATCCACAAGCACACGTTTCGAATCCACGAAACGCCTTCACCACATCGAATCCACGATGCTACGTCGAATCCATGACGCAAACTTGATAAAAGCTTCGATGGTGATCCTTTGCTTAGAATATCATTAAAGAACCATGGATGGAATCTCTAAGCAAAGATTAGATCAATTCGACAAAAGATATGTCTTGGAAGAACCGTCGAATTGACCTAAAAGAGGCTAAAGAGAATAACGATAAAAACCTAGCCTCTAGGGTTGCTCTCAAGTGTTTTCTCAATTAATCGGTAGTTCTTGAGAAACCCTAAGTGTCTATTTATAGGTTAGAAACCTTTGGAAAGAGATAAGCATCAAAAACTGACTTAACAGAATTTTTCCCGCACGACGGTCCGGACTGGATTGGCTCGTTCCGGACTGTCGTTGTTTTTCAGAGAATTCCTAAAAAAACAAGGTTCAGGGTCCTGAACAGAATTTTCTGTTCCGGACTGGATTTCCTGAAAAAACAGTTTTTTGATTTTTATGCAATGAAAACTTATCCAAGTGTTTCTAAACTACACAAATGTATTCGGATCACCAAAATTATTTAGTTAAACGTACCTGATCATTCCGAATCCATTTTCCTTGAAATTGATGTTTATGATCCATAATTCTTGAACTTCAATCTTCAAGACTCAAAACAGTGAGTGTCAACTTAAGCTTTTGTTGAATCTTCTCTAAGTCTTCGATTGCTGATTGACAATTTGATCACTTCAAGACTCCGACTCAACTCACGAAATATGCCAACACAAAAAGCCGTAACAATCTCCCCCTTTGGCAATTTCGTGACAAAACCCAAAAATACATAAAACGCTCAAGTCACTCATCTTAAACCAAAAAATCGAAACTCAATGTCATCACCAAAACATTGATTTTCTTTGCGTGAAAGATCCAATAAATAAATATTACATTTGAACCAGTCTTAGAACAAACTCTATGACTTAGGACTTGGAGTCTTAAAGTGATGTAGATCCTGCAAAACAAAACTCCAAACAAATCAAAAGTCAGTTGTTAGAAATTAAATGTAAATCCTACATTTGATTCGTCATTTTGGTTCTTTTTGTTTTTCGACTCCTTTTTCATCATGTCCCCCTATCTCGATGATCTCATCTCCGTCATTTCTCTTCTCCCCCTTTTGGTCACAAATTGTCAAACATCGAACATACTAGACAAAAGGAAATCACTAACAGCATTAGTTCATAGAGAAAGAGAGATAAAAGCTCAGTTCCGGTATATAACAAAAACGCAGATTGCGTACCGGTACTCGAAAGCAAAGATCAAATAATTTCTTGAAACAAATCCAGATTTTGAAATCTTTGAATTACCGATTTTCGTGCCATCAAGAAAACAATTTAAGTGCTTGAAAATTGTGAGATCACACAGATACCATTCTATCCAATTAATTTTACAGAAATTAAAAAGATTTACTCCGAAATCATGAAAAACAAAGATAAAACATTATAAACCGTTTTTCATGTTATATCCGTCAAACACAAGTCATCAAAAATAATCTAGAGATCCGAACTCTATCAAGATGTAACGGATTTACAAAGATGACTTACAGAGATTTCCAAATGACATCAATTTGATTTCTACCCTTTCAAATTTGAGATAAGCACTAAAATACCTAAGGGTGGCTCTTTGAGCATCTTTAAAACTATCCCACCTTATACCAAATAGGAGATTGTTCAAAATAAGAACTTTGAATATAAATCTCCGAATGCTTCAACTAAAAATTTCAAAAATATTTTTCAAGCATCCAAAACATGTGGTAGCTTGACACACAAACCGGACGACCGGGGTGGCAGCTCTTTCCAACATGTGGTGGTAGTTTTCACACTCCTTTCGGATGTAACTCTTTCCACATCTTTTGCAATTCATTTCTTATCCTTGTAAAAATGCAATCTCTTATGTGAAAGAATTAAATTCCAAATTTTAGTCTATCGGTTGTCTCATGTTTATCACAAAGAACTCACACAACCGAGATAGATTAAGCATCTAAAAGATCACACATGATTACTAAAATTTGATGAATATAATTATCAAAAACCCCTATAATGAAATATCTTCGAGGATTATGATTATGGAGTAAAGTTGATAATTCATATAAGATTAAATTAGAGTGAGTGAAAGTAAATCCTTTTCAAATTCAATGCACTCGTTCGTTAAAAACCTTTTGTTTGAAAACAAAACATAAAAACGAAGAGCATTGAGAACATGTAATGCAGAGATTAGGAAAAAATATGAAAGGAAAACCAATCAAAGCATTACATACAGTCATAAGCTATTTAGAACTTAAGACAAGGAAAGATATCACCTTTCCGAATCCAAAATCGTCGGATTTTGGGTTGTCTTGATTCATTGTGGTTTGGAGATGATAGCTTTGACTGTTGATCAACCTTAGGTCTTTGCCTCGCAATGATCCACTTGTATGATTGATGTTGTGGCTCGGACCTTTGGTGGGTTGAGTGAACTCCTTTGACTTGATATGTCTTTTGATTCCGTTGAGTCCGCTCCGTAGATGAAGTTGCCGAAGAATTTTTCTTTCTCTTTTTCGGGCACGTCTTCATCAAGTGTCCTTCAAGTCCACATTGGTGACAAGTTCTTCCTCTCAATTTAGTTGTGGAACTTGAAGCCTTCACAGTTTGGTTCTTTTTGAATCCCAAACCAACCTTGCTTGTTTGACCTAGTCCGGACATACAATCAAGTTTCTTCGAACCGGTTGAAAGCCTTTGTATGTCGGATTTAAGTTGATGTACTTGCTTGGTCAAAGCTTGGTTGGTGACATGAATTTCCTCAAACTGTTTTTCTAGAAAACCAATCTTGTTCATATATGATTTTGCGTTTGTCTCCGATTGGTTTAGCTTTTCTTGGAGGATTTTATTATTATTCAATAAAAGTCCTTGTTCCTCCTCGAGATCATGAAGTTTGATCTTTAAAGCTTGATTCTCGTCTTGAACCTCAAGTCGTTGCTTCCTCAACTTCTTGATATGCTTGGCCATCTTCTTAGATTCCGCAAGAAGTTGTTGGTATGCCTCAACAAGTTCTTCTTCATCCGACTCCCCCTCACTTGATGACTCTCCATCGGATGTTGATGTTTCATGTAAAATCAAAGGAATAGAGTCAGTGACTAATGATGATAAGCAAAAATTAGAAGAGGGAATTTGAGAGGCATGAAAAGCAACAACTCTTTCCTCTTTACTTGAGGTCGATTCTTCGGAAATAGAATCGTCCCAAGTTTTCGCTTGCAAAGCCTTCTTTTTATATGATTTCTTAGAAGGACAATCCGTTGAAATATGGCCGTAGCCTTTGCATCGATAGCATTAGATTTCCCCTTCGAAATCATCTTTTTCTTTTTCTTTAGAAGGTTTTGCAACGCCTTCGAGTTTAGAGGATTTAGAACCCGATGATCCTTTAGATGGTTTCGTGGATGAAGATCCATCGGTTCGATTCTTCCAAAGCTTCCGACGAAATTTCTTTACAATCCGCGCCAATTGTTCTTCGAAGTCGGCTAAAGAGATTTCATCGTCGGAACTTGATTCGCCATCTTCTTTCTTTGTAGATTTGAATGCAATACCTGTAAGCTTAGAAGAAGACTTGGAAGAAACTTGATTAGTAGGAAAAGTCATTTCGTAAGTTTGCAAAGCACCAACTAATTCCTCTACTCTCATCTCATCCGGATGACTAACGGTTTCAATGGCGGCAACCTTTGCCCTAAACCGTTCCGGAAGAGTCCGAAGTATCTTTCTTACAATTTTCGACTCCGGGATCTTTTATCCTAAATTAGCGCAAGTATTGATTACATCTTGAAGTCTAGTGTAATAATCTGTAAATAGTTCATGCTCTTCCATATGAATAGAGTCAAATTGACTTGTAAGCATCGGGAGCATTTGAATTTTTACAAGATTAGTACCCTCATGTGTAATTTTGAGAATATCCCAAATTTCCTTCGCGGTTTCACACGCAGAAATTCGCGTGAACTCAGTCGAGGAAAGAGAATTAAATAAAGCGTTCATACCTTTCCCATTGTAAGAAGAACTTTCGATTTCCTCTTTGGACCAACTAGAGCGAGGTTTTGGGGTAGTAGAATTTCCTACTTCCTCAGTTGGACGCACCCAACCGTATTCCACGGTTTGCCAAAGCCGCTCATCAATTGAGATGAGAAAAGCTCTCATCCGCACTTTCCAATATGCATAATTGGTCCCATCAAAAAGAGGAGGTCTATAAATATTAACACTTTCACCCGACATGATAGATAAACCTAAAACCCTCTCTGATACCAATTGTTGGTTTTTAATATAAGGATCCACAAGGATCTAAATAGGTACTATCAAACAACTAGAGCGGGGGGTGAATAGGTGTAATACTTAAAAAACAAATCTCAGTGCAAAATAAAAACCAATGCGGAAAATAAAAATAGCACACCGAGATTTCCGTGGAAACTCCAATCCAGGAGAAAAACCACGGGACCAACACGCAATAATAATCCACTAAGAATAGAAGAATAACAAGGTGATTACCGACTCCACGGACTCAAACCCCTCCTTCAACTTCTTCGAATCTTGCGCTTTACCGACTGCACGTCCACTGCACACGTTCGAATCCACGAACGCCACTCGAATCCACGAGCACACGTTTCGAATCCACGAAACGCCTTCACCACATCGAATCCACGATGCTACGTCAAATCCACGACGCAAACTTGATAAAAGCTTCGATGGTGATCCTTTGCTTAGAATATCATTAAAGAACCATGAATGGAATCTCTAAGCAAAGATTAGATCAATTCGACAAAAGATATGTCTTGGATGAACCGTCGAATTGACCTAAAAGAGGCTAAAGAGAAGAACGATAAAAACCTAGCCTCTAGGGTTGCTCTCAAGTGTTTTCTCAATTAATCGGTAGTTCTTGAGAAACCCTAAGTGTCTATTTATAGGTTAGAAACCTTTGGAAAGGGATAAGCATCAAAAACTGACTTAACAGAATTTTTCCCGCACGACGGTCCGGACTGGATTGGCTCGTTCCGGATTGTTGTTGTTTTTCAGAGAATTCCTGAAAAAACAAGGTTTGGGGTCCTGAACAGAATTTTCTGTTCCGGACTGGATTTCCTGAAAAAAAACAAGGTTCGGGGTCCTGAACAGAATTTTCTGTTCCGGACTGGATTTCCTGAAAAAACAGTTTTTTGATTTTTATGCAATGAAAACTTATCCAAGTGTTTCTAAACTACACTAATGTATTCGGATCACCAAAATTATTTAGTTAAACGTACCTGATCATTCCGAATCCATTTTCCTTGAGATTGATATTTATGATCCATAATTCTTCAACTTCAATCTTCAAGACTCAAAACACTGAGTGTCAACTTAAGCTTTTGTTGGATCTTCTCTAAGTCTTCGATTGCTGATTGACAATTTGATCACTTCAAGACTCCGACTCAACTCACGAAATATGCCAACACAAAAAGCCGTAACATATGAGACATGGACACTAGTAATAATTAGGCTTAAGCATTTTGGGCTGTGGTTTGGGCCCAACAAGCTATTATTGCTAGTGGGCCGGGTCGTTACAACAATATAATGTCGAACATGCAAACGAAGGTTTTGCGTTGGGATAGGATGCTTTATTTATATCTTTTAGGACATCCTAGCACGGCTCAAGGGTTGAATATCAATATTCCTTATCTTATCTGGTCGAGGATGAGGAGGTATGTGGAGCATCCACATCCAACAGAGCGACTTCCGTTCCCAATGATAATTATGCGGATCTTAAAGAAGTTTGACGTGGACATTCGTTCGTCAACGTATATGCATAGTTTGGAGACAATTAATGACTCGACAATTGTGAAGTCACTTCCTCGTCAACCAGATGAGACACCAACCCCACTTCGGAGCAAGTGACCTTCGGCCTCCTCCCACCAAGCAGCAACAACAGCAACAACAGCAGCAGCACAACCACAACCACAAGCAACAGCTTCAGGACCTACAATTTTTGAGACCTCAGAGGATGAAGCCTCTTTCACATCCATTTATAGGGAATAACAACGTTTTTCTTCAGAACAAGAAAGGATTTCCATTGAGCAAGGTCAGATTTCTTCGAACCTTCAACGAATCACCGCCACCCAACTAGAATTGAAGAAGAAATACAAGTCTTTGACGAAATTGGAAAAGAAGATTTTCGCGAAGTTGGGTTGCAGCAGTTCTGAAGATTCTGATTCTGAATGAAATTAGATGGATTTTTTCTAACGTTGTTTTGCAGGTTACTTTTCCTTCAAGTTCTCATTAACTCTTGAACTTTTCGCTCTTTAATGTTTTCCTTTTGGCGATTATGACAAAAGGGGGGAGAGAATTCTGAGAACAAGAAACTTTTGATGACTACCTGACTAACTATTCTACTAACTATTTGGTGTGTAATATTCTAACTTTTACCAAGTTGGTAGATTGAACTTGAACAAGTGACAGGTAGGTGTGGACAAACTTGAACAAGTGACAGGTAGGTGTGGACATTTGAAACTTTTTGAATCCGAACTATGACATTTGAAATTCTATTGATATATGATGATATGTGAACCTTGATTGTCTATTTTCATACATATCTGATAATTAATGTCATAAGTTAAATGAATGTAAACTCTCTGATTACTTATTGAATTAAAATTCTTGAGGTATTAATGATTTCTTTTGTCAAGAATTGTTTCTTTTGCAGAGAGCACAAGATTTGAACACTCCTTCGTTTTGTCTAAGTCTAGAGTTTGTTTTAGGAGTTAAATCTTGTATTCATTCATTTTTTGGATCATTCATGTGTATTTTTGTTGTATGGTGATAGCAACAAATTTTTTTTTTTTTTTTTTTTTTTTTTTGTGGATTACATATTTTGTCACGAAACTGCCAAAGGGGGAGATTGTTAAGGATTTTTGTATTGGCGTATTTCGTGAAGTGTTTTGAGTCTTGAAGATTGAAGTTAAAGACTTGAAGATCACATACATCAATCTCAAGAAGAATGGATTCAGAATGATCAGGTACGTTAAATTAAATATTTTTGATGATTTGAATACATTCTTATAGTTTAGAAACACTTGGAATAATTTTCATTGCATAAAAATCAAAACTGGACATTTTATATGTTCTGGATCCGGATCAGCCACATCCAGTCCGGACACCGAACATGGTTTGGTTCATGCGAAATTCCAGTCCGGATCAACCTCTATCCAGTCCGGACACCGAACCTTATTCTTGATAAATCGCATGAATCAGTCCGGATCAGGAAAATCCAGTCCGGACCCCGAACCTGTTTTTTCAGGAAATTTTCTGAAAGAAGACGACAGTCCGGATTAGCCTAATCCAGTCCGGACCGCCGTGCGGAAAAAAATCTGTTAATTCAGTTTTTGATTCTTATCTCTTTCCAAAAGGTTTCTAACCTATAAATAAACCCTAATATCATCTTTCAGGGTGTTCCTAATATTCCAAAGGGTCCTAAATTTCTTATATCCCAAAAGGAATAAAAGGTAATCCACGTATAGAGAAGAAAAGGTAAACACCGTTTTATTTTTAGGTTTTCTTTCTTTATATTTATCGATTTGATTTGAGGTTTTTTCAATTTCTTTTCTTTCGAAGAATCAAATCGATGAATACTTAGATGGTGTTTCCTTGTCTATCTATATGATCTAAGTATTCAAATATCATCACCACCAATAAACAAAACAACGATTTTCGAAAGGAACATCGGCGCGTGGATTCGCGTGGCCATGTGGATTCAAGGTGCTTTCGCTTTCGTGGATTCGGAGCGAGGTGCATTCGTGTGATCGATTCGTACCAAAATTGGTGAAGACCGTGGATTCGGTTGGACGTCGTGGTTTCGACGTTGGACGCAAATCGTGTGATCGCGGCGCGTTGTGGAGTGAGCGGAGAAGATCTACTCGGAGCATATGGAAAAGGTTGAGTCGTAGTGTTACGTTATACCACCTTTTACGTGTTTAATCTTAGTAGATTTCACCGTGTTATAGGTCCCATGGTTTTTTACTCCTGTGACGGAGTTTTCCACATAAAATCTTGCGTACTTTATTTATTTTTCGCATTGGGTTATTTTTACGCAAAGATTTCAGAGTTTTATTGTTTACACCTATTCACCCCCCCCTATAGGTGGTTTTTTCTCTATTTAGATCCTTGGATCCCATAACGCACAAGGGATACTTGTTCTTTATCGTGACTTTACTCAGTTCCCGGTAATCAATGCACAACCTCAAACTGCCATCCTTTTTCCTTACAAATAAAACCGGTGCACCCCAAGGCGAAACACTTGGCCTCACAAATCCCTTGGGCAACAAATCCTCCAACTGTGCCTTGAGCTCCTTCAGTTCTGCAAAAGCCATACGATAAGGTGCCTTCGAAATTGGTAAAGTGTCGGGAACAAGATCTATGGTGAACTCAATCTCCCTCTCTGGTGGCATCCCGGGCAACTCGTCTGGAAACACATCCTGAAACTCGCTTACCACTGGTATATCCATAACTGACGGTGTAGGTCGTTATCAAATCCACAGAAGCCAAGTAAGCTGAACAACCACTCTGAATCAAACTCCTTGCCCGAGTAGCGAAGATGAAAGTCGCAAAGTATGTGCTCTTGCACGCCTGGAAAATAAGTTATGGGTGTCCAGGTTCCTGCAATTGCACCTCCCGCTTTTCACAATCAATAACCGCAAAGTGTCGAGTTAACCAGTCCATGCCAAGTACCAAATCAAACTCTCGAATCGGGGTAACCAAAAGATCCATCGGGTATACATGGTCGCCCAAAACCACCGGGCCTGAAGGTACAAAGGTATGTACTTCCATAGGCGGCCCCGAGGTCAACACTAATAACACACACGAAAGGGGTCTCTCCTCCAAGCCATGCGAACGGGCAAAAGTACGAGAAATGTACGAATATGATGCTCCGGTATCCAAAAGTGTCCTAGCACGAATGCCTACAATAATAACCATACTTGCAACCACATCCGCCAGTGGATCAGTGCCCTGAGGTGTTATGGAGTAAATCCTCCCTCCCGTCTGCTGCTGCTGCTGTGCCTGTGGCCGTGGTACCCTCTCCTCCCGTCGAGGGGTCGGAGGGCGTCCTGCCTGTCCTGTAGAAGGCCTTCCTCGGCCCTGTCGCTGCGGTGAAGGCATAGATGCCGCTGACGAAGTCGAATCCAGGCCCAATGGGCTACTTGATCTAAAGTGCCCCTGCTTCCCACACTTGAAACAATGATCATGCTACTGTGAACAGGTTGTAACTGAATTTGCTCCTGTCACGCCCCGGGGTCGAAACTGCGACCCGGGCTCGCCAACAGATCCGCCATCTGTACGGAAACTGCCGCATAGACGAAGCGTCTACCCTGTAAGTCAGATCTATAGCTAAACATATATCAGAGCTGAAATAGAACTAAAACCAAAAGGTATAGAAATCAACTGAACATCTGAATAAATAAATAATAATCCTCAATACAACATCTCTCAGCTGTCAAATAAGTACAAAAGCCTCACCAATCTCTCAAACTATCCAGTACAAAAGTGAAAACATAAAATACAGGGTACATCTACCTCTGACTCTCAATACGGGTAAGGAACTACTCAGCCACGTCCTCACCTCGATCAGCTGTCTCCACGCAAACCCATTCGGAACAGCTACCTCAGGAACCTGTCACCGCAGCGGGCGTGAGATCTACTGCAGAAGGTAGATCTCAGTGGGTACCGTCACCAATATCCACGGTATGCCCACTAAGTCTACTTGAGGCACAACAGATAGGTATGCAGATAGATAGATAGATAAAAGCTGAAAGGAAACTATAGCTACCAAGTCTCAATCATCATGCTCAGGAAACTCTACTAGAGATGAAATATGCATACACTCGCTACTGCTGACATGCCTCGAGTATCATGCTCAAAGGAAAACTCATCTATGAACATATAATGAAACCACCTGCTCATATCACCCAATCTCTAAGACTGCCACAACGGGTCCAGTCAGGCCTGCGCCAATAGTCTAGGAATGCACCTATCCACTCCACGTGGGACGTCCTACTGACTGCTAGGTATGCTCCTGCCCACTCCGCGTGGGGCGTCCTACTGACTGCTAGGTACGCTCCTGCCCACTCCGCGTGGGGCGTCCTACTGACTGCTAGGTACACTCCTGCCCACTCCGCGTGGGGCGTCCTACTGACTGCTAGGAACGCTCCTGCCCACTCCGCGTGGGGCGTCCTACTGACTGCTAGGTATGCTCCTGCCCACTCCGCGTGGGGCGTCCTACTGACTGCTAGGAACGCTCCTGCCCACACCGCGTGGGGCGTCCTACTGACTACTAGGTACGCTCCTGCCCACTCCGCGTGGGGCGTCCTAGTCTAACCATCTCAACGCATCCGGAGCGTACTCGAGGGGAGCGACCCCACCGAGCTCAAAGTATCATATCTGTCACAAAGCGGTGCCTACAGGCTCTAATCCCCGATCAAACAGATCGGAACTCGAATGCCAACATCACATCACATGTCTAGGTCGGTGAACCCTCTCGACTCAATCTAATAAGCCATCACTAATCCCCAGGACACTAGTAGAATCATCCACGAACCAAACAAAAATCTCTCGACCCCTAGGCACGAGGTCACATGCACCCTGGAATCATGCCATCTCACTGAAGGTCTCATAATTACATAAACTACCTTTAAAATGCCGGTTTTTCCTTAAAACGGGCTTTATGATTTTTATTTCGATTCCTGTGCAAAAATAATGCTTCCTAACCATGCAAACTAGTGTCTTGCAGTAATAGGAATATACTAAAAATAATCTGGGGTTTTACCGAATTTTCTGGAATTTTCTAGGCAACTATTAGATTTACCAACAGTAAAAATATTACACTAGACATGATCAAAATGCATACAGAAGCATTAGAAGGCATTCCATATATTTCGGAGAAATTCCAACCCACCTCAAAAGCATTCCGCAGGCAAACGCTGAAGTCGGTGAAGTGTCGCCCGCTCACTGTCGAAATCTGCCGGAAAACACCCAAAACTGCGCCGCGCGCGCGCGCTCTCATGATCCTTGGAAAAATCCCCGGAAGCTCGAACGGATCCCACGTGTCCTCTAATAAAAATCTGGCGCGCTTCGGCTCCCTCGCCGTCCGCTCACAGCCTGCACGCATGCGCGCGTGCACCCTCGGCTCCGCACAGTGCAAAAACCAAGCTCGCAGCCACACCCTCAGCTCAACAGCACAAAGGAGAAGAAATACAACCAATATCCAAGCTCAATTATCGATAAGAATCCATCTAAGAAAATCTTAAATCCAAACTACAAAATCTGCCAACACACCACATGTACGGCCGACGCGCGCGCGGCTCCACACAAGGTCAAGAAGCAGGAAACCCAAGTTGCCAACCCACCATGCTTTCTCTCTTTTCTTTTCTTTTCCTTACATTCTCTCTTTTTCCTTCACTTTCTTTCTCTCATTTCTTTCTTTCTTTCTTTTCTCTATAACCAGGGGAGAGATAGGAGTCCATATAAATAGAGAGGAGGGGTTTACAGGGTCACTGGAGGATTAGAAAAGAGAAAAGACTAAAATGCCCCCCTGCAAAAGCCACTCAACAAACAGCAAGTTGGGGTACCGGTAACCTTCATGCGGTACCGGTACCCAGCTTCAGTTCCAGAACCCCCTTGCGGGTACCGGAAGTCCAAGCAAAGACCACCAACTCTGCTCAAAGCCCTCTCGCGAGCGCCCAAGCATCAGCCGCGCGGCGCCCACTAAAAAATCGGACCGCAGCCTTCTCACACACCCACACACACAATACTAACATCCAACACCAACACCAAGCTCAATTCAAGCTTTCTCTCTCTCTCTCTCTAAAAACTGCAATGCGCCTTCCAAGAGGTTTGACGCACGCTTGCTCCGCTCGGCACCACGCGGCTACTAGCAATAGATTCGCACCTTCAAGACGATCAAAATCCCTTTTTTCCTCACCTCAATTCTTCTTCTTCTTCTCCTCATTCCCTTTCTTCTCATTCCTCTGTTTGAGGAAAAATCCTCTGTTTTTGTTTTGGAGGAGATGATGACATGGCACTTTAATTAATTAGTGCTGGTGCATGGTGCATGGTGTAAAGAGCCCCATACTCCTCCAACACTCTCCCAACACCAACACTAAATCCATCCCATACACCAAAACACACTCTCTCTTAATTCCATTTTCTTTCTTTACTCTTTCTTTCTCTAATTTCCTCCACAGCCAATACTAATAAATTAATTAATCAATTAAATAATCCAATTAAGCCCACTCCAACTCACTTTTTGCCCTCGGGGCCCCGCACCAGTCCGGAACCTCCCGAACTTCACTGTAAACTGAAAATACACCTGTTCCAAACCTTTCCCAATTTTTTGCAAACCACAGTGGAGTCGCGACTCTAACAAACCAGTCCTCTAACGGCGCACAATGCCCGGAAAAACTCCGATTCAAACTGGGGCTTCCGCGTCGATCCGAATCAACCCGAAATCATCTGCAAACAAATATGGAACACGTCCGAGGTAATTTCTCCACACCATGCCATCTTGCGAGGTCGCTACACTCTACAAAGTCTCGGTACTCTACAGCTCCACCAAAAATGATGCAAGGCATGTCCCCTGTCTTCTGCCTTGAAGTCGATGGGCTCTTGGCCCCCTACTGAGTCCTCAGATACTTGGGTGGTCGGCCACCACCTGACTGTGCTTGGGACCGCTTCTTATCCCTGTTGCGATCCGATCCCTCAATCCGAGCCCGAGCGAGAATGTAGTGTCCACGGTTTCCGTTCAATATTACCTCCAGAATTTATGGTATTTTTCTTTGTATTTTCGTTACCCTGTTTTGGTCGGATTGGTATTTCTCTTTGTAGGGCTCGGTAAAAGGAGCACGACGGTGCGATCGGCGCTAAATTCCGGTGAGCGGAACTCCCGTTATGTTCTTCCTAAGTTTGCTATGTGAAAAAGGTTAGAATGCTCACATCGGTTGCAGGCGCCTTAAAATCCGTGCCAACTTGAGGAGAGTTCCGAATGGTGTAAAAGACGAATTGAGGAATATATGATATCAATTACAAAAGATCAAGGTTGTTATAACAAGGTAAGGGTTGTGGGGAAATTTAGGAAAGTAGTTACTGTTGTTGTGAATCCCTTATAAATAAAGGGTCCCGGCAAGGATTTATACATTACACACTCAAAGAGAGAATAGAACCCTAGTTGTTTGAACCATAATAAGAAAGATCTTCGTCTTCTTCCTCGAAGGCTTCGTCGGAACACGGGAGTAGAAATCGGCATCGGGTTGGAGTACCGGAGGAGAGAGCGTTAAACCGACGGGAAAACCGGAGAGCGGAGGGAGGAGCCGGCGTCGTACCGTTACCTTCTCCGATCCAAAGGTGTGTCGTGGTGGTTTTCATTGGTTCTTATGGGTTTTAGATTGTGTTTTCACGGATCTTGTTGTGTTCTTTTGGGCGTTGGTGGTGTCGGGTGTCGCGTGTGATGTGAGAATTGGGACCGGACGGGAAGCCGCAGCCGCCGTCGGTAGAGACGAGAGGCCGCCGCCGCCGTCATCGTGGTTGGGAAGCCGCCGCCGCCATTGTTAGAGACGGGAGGCCACCGCCACCAACCGTAGGAAACATCACTGCAAAACACGAGGCACGGGACCGGGTTACCAAGGGGCATCGCCGCTGGGGCGTCGCCGCGTGCGGGGCGCCACCCGCACGTGGGGTGCCCATGCGGGGCGCCGCCCGCGTTGGGCCGCCCATGCGGGGCACCGCCCGAATGGTGCTGCCATGCGGGGCGCCGCCCGCATGTGGCGCCCATGCGGGGCACCGCCCGAATGGGCCCCCCTCATGCGGGGCGCCGCCCACATGGGACCGCACCATGTGGGGCACCGCCGCATGGGGGGAGGTTCGCCGGACGGATGCCGTTCCGCTATGTGTTGGGTTGATCTTCGCTTCGTTATACTAATCGCTACCCAAAGCATTGTCGGAACATCGCATTGAACCCCAAGTTGTGTTTTCGTTATAATGATGTTTTAACGTTGTTTTTCGGGTGTAGTTGTTCGGCGGGATTGAGGTGTTTTTAGTTGGAGCTTTGGTACATCTTCTTCTTCGTTGTTTGAGGTGGGTAACTAAACTGAGGTTGAGGACGTTGTCGGAATTTGTGTCCGGCCTCTTTCTTCCTTTCTTTTATTAAAATGTTTTGGCATAACTATTTTAAGGAAGGACAATGTGTGGCATTCTTTAGCAAGATTTGATACATATAAAAGAGGACAAGACAAGACGCTTGATTTGGTCGGGTACAGTTACCGCGATCAAATCTATGATAACATGTTTTGAGGCTCATGGCGCTAGCACGTACACCAGCGGTCTGATCTACCGCAAGAGGGTGTACTTTTTCGGAGATGTAGTCCGGGATGGACCTGTGAACTCTACGTGGTGATTACGTAGGGGCCCACTGAAGGAACAAGGGCTGGGTTGTAAAGCACCAAGGAATTGAGCAAGGTTGGGTATTCCTTAGGTCGACGGACTAAGGGATGGTGATGTTGGGAACGGGTGCTCCGGTTGTGGTTTGTTGTCCTATTTACTCTTGCATCCATCTATAATGCATCATGATTATGTATCGGTTATTTTCCTTCCTATGTTTTTGGTCACTGACTCCCACCATGTGACGGGATCCGGCAGGGACGGAGGAGAGACATTGACGCACGAGTGACATCGCTTTTCGTCATCTCGGTGACTTCTTGTTACTCCTCTATTGTTGAGATACTATGTGGATATGATAAGCATGACACTTGTTCAACTTGTTTGTGGATGATGGGATATGACTTGGAACTCGAATGCTTGATGTTGTGGAGTAATAAACTTTGATGTTTCCTTTTCATCTTAGGATAATTGATTGTGCATGTGAAGGTTTTGAAAAGACTAAATGTTTGCGAAAACGAATTTCTAGAACAGAGTGTCGTGTGGGCACTATTTTAAAGCTTGCGGTTTTATCCTTTCAAATTGGTGTATGCCGTGTGGGCAATTATCCTCGAAATGATGTATGAGTTTATGTGATTCCCTTATGTGACAAAGTGTATGGAAACTAGTGAGGCGTGCTGTATGTATGTTGTGCGACGCCGTGCATATACAAAGGAGACTCTATCCGTTTGTGGGGTAACTTTGTATGTGTGGCGGGTCTGGGCACGTGCCGGATGGTGAGGATGTTTTATTAGGAAAAAAATTGGGCCATTTTTCGCTTTTGAACTTCCCTCGGGGCGTGACAGATTAAGATGGTATCAGAGCGTAAAGGGCACCACTCACGTAGTGTGCATAACATTGAGTTCCAATAAGGATTAAAACATCCACGGTATCCTTATGCATACTAATATCTAGTGTAATCAACAAGGTCCCCCGATTACATGAGTAGGTAGTTTTATGTTTACTTTAATTGTTATGCCTTCCTTTCTATGTGTGTTTTGTTTCTTTGACCAGTTAGTGGTTTTTGTTGGTTGTTGATCCCTTGTGGCGTGTGTACAGAGTATGGCACGCCCCCGATCTTCGGGTGGAGTGGAGGAGAGGAGGGAGTGAGGCCGGTTGCCGCCAAGGCTACGACAGCCAGGAAGGACTTGTTGCTTCGGCAACAAGTCCAGGACTTATCAGGGCAACTTGCGGCGCTCACTGATGTCACGCCCCGAGGTCGAAACTGCGACCCAGGCTCGCCAACAGATCCGCCACCTATGCCAAACTCCGCATAGGCGAAGCGTCCTACCTACAAGAAAAGTGCTACAGCTAACAGATATCAGAGTTATAAGATAAAACATCTGTAAAAATAAGATCAACCACTGTACAACTGGAAAATAATACAACAATGTCCACCTCCCAAAAATGATAATCGTACAATATCCTCAGATACAAAACTCATAGCTCAACAGGGAGGTATCTCCAATAAATACATCAGTGTACATGCTCTCAATACATATCATATCCTCACTACATCAGTCTCTCAAAAGAGGAAAATAAAATAGCTAATCTACTGAAGCCCTCCTCTGACGGGGTACCGCTACTCTCCAACTACGGGTAGGGATCTAGCACGCGACTCCCTCGCCTCGATCAACAACCGCAAAATCAGCAACACCCGCTAAGACTGTCATGCCCCGGGGTCGAAACTACGACCCGGGCTCGCCAACAGATCCGCCGTCGACACGGGAAGCCCCGCACCGACGAAGAGTCTAACCTGCAAATGATAGAACTACAGCTACACAGATATCAGAGCGGAAAAAAAAAAGCTGTAATATAAAATCAAACTACTATAAAGCTGAAAATAAATACAAGTCCATCTCCCAAATACATGAATAATACAAGGTCAGATCTGCAGGAAAGATACAAATAAAAATCCAACTATACAACATCTACGAATCCAAAAAGGGAGATAACTAAAACTAGAAATATAACAATAACCAGTGAATCCCATAGTCCGGGATGGTACATCTACCTCACTCTAAAGGAACTATGCTGGTAGGGAACTATCTTGTGACTCCCTGTCCTCGGTCCGTCGCGCCAGCTCGGGCAGGAACGGAAGGAAAAGCCTCAGCAACCTGTCACCGACAGAGGGTGTGAGAACTACATCCTACAGTAGTTCTCAGTGGGTACCGTCTCCAAGACCCACGGTCTGCCCACTAAGTCTACTAGAGGCATAAGATAACAGAAAAAGACTGTGATAACGAAACTAAGCTGGAAAAGTATCTACAGCTATCATGCCTCTATCTACTATGCTCAATGGGGAAAAACACATATGATGGTATGCATCCACTCGCTACTGCTAATATGTCTCAAGTACCATGCTCAATGAAAACTCTACTAAGACACATGCTATGCCACCACTCACTCACAGTAACCCAAATCTCAGTGACTGCCACATAGGGTCCAGTCAAGCCTGCGCCCCCTAGTGTATCAACCAGGGCGTCCCATCGGACTATCTCAGTATCACGCAAAGCGACCTCTAGTGTATCAACTAGGCGCATCATCATCATCGCATCCGGAGAGTAACTCGTGGGGAGCGACCCCACCGAGCTCAAGCGTGTCTCATCTGGCAAAAGCGGCACATGCAGGCTATAATCCACGATCAAACTGATCGGAAACTCGAACACCCAAATAACCATCACTAAAGAAAGTACACAACTACTGGGACCGCCGTCAACTCAAACGGCTCCCAAAACGACACCCCACTCATAGACGAGACGAACCGTCTGACACAGCAAGGGTCCGAGAATCTCGTTAGGCCGGTGCCTAGAACCCCAATCAAACAAGAACAGACTCTAGGCTTAGCCTATCGAAGTTCTCGATCCCTTACCATTCAGGAATTCGGCTCCCTCGGTTAAAGTGGGAAACCACCTCAACATACAAAACTCACGGGCTGGAGATGCTCTACAGCCAGATCCACGAAGGGTCCGAAAACCCCGGGAGACTAATACCTACGACCCCTATCAAACAAGAACAGGCTATAGGCGTAGCCTCCCGTTGTTTTCGACCCAAGAATGAAATCAACCCTTAGAACCCAGATCACCCACCCCGGTCGGGTGAGGAAATTTAGGAGAAAAGATGACCTTTATTATAAAATATCATTTCCACTCAACCCACTTGGGGTAAGGATAAAATTGCCCCTTTTTTTTAAAAACCGTCTTGAATTGAGAAAACCAACTTTTATAGATTTTAGTTCTTGAGAAAATCAGTTAAAAACAAGTTTGTTTCCCGAACTCCCAAAGGTTGATGCCGTCGCCCTATCAAACAAGAACAGGCTCCGGCGACCCCTAGAAATTCAGAAGATAAAATACTGGTTTACTAAAATCATGAGTGTCCAAAAACATTCTGGGTTCAAGGTCCTGATAACACACGCTCACCACGGTCTCAACTTGGTGGTGACGACCAAAACAGAGAAATACCCAAAGATCCGGGACCACCGTTTACCCAAAACGGTTCCCAAAACACTACACTAGCCTAACACAGCTACCTGTAGAGTCCTGGCGTTCCCTTGCCCTTGTGTACCTCCCTTTTGTTTTGACGGGACTGATAGGTAAACTTTCCACCGTTTTCTGCAATGGACTGACCGAGGCCGCCAGTATTTTTTTGCGATTGAGCTCGAAGAACGGAGGGCGGCAAAGCGAACGGATTCGGATTCCGATTTACGGATCTCCCGAAATGGGGGTCAGAGAGTTTGCCTTTGAGTGGCGCATCGGAATCCGTGTTAAGTGGCCGGCACGTTCTTCGAGGTGATCGGACGGGGAACCTGCTGTGATCGGAATTCTCATCTGTTTATGGCACTGGGTTATTTTATTTATGTGGGGATACTTCGACCTTCCGGTTTTCCATCTTGGGTCCTAACCGAATGTTTTTAGTTGATTAAGGAGGGGTTGAAATTCGAGAAATTCTGGGCTGGTTGTCGGGACTTGCAGATAATTTTTGGTGCTAGAGCTCGCAAAACGGTGAACGGAGACGCGATCGGATTCGAATTCGGACTCCCGGATCTCCCAGAATAAATTTTTGAAGTTTGGGCCCCTTTCAAGGTGCTCCGGGATCCGTGCGAGCGATTGACACGCTTTTCGGGACAATCTTAGCCGTCGGTTTTGATTTTGGTTAATTTAGGGTTTTTCCCTTGACGGCTAGGGTTTAAGGCGGCCCTGTTAAGAAAGGGAAGGGGAAAATAAAACCCCAATCCATATTTCCTCTCCTTTCAACCGAGGGCGTGAGGAACCAAGACGGAGACGAGGAGAAGGAAGGACGATCGCACGCCCTGCGGAACCCGGCGAACGAGAGCGGGACGATCCTCTTCCTTCCTCCCTCACCGGCGAAAACGAGGTAAACGGTTCGGGCCTTCCCGGTTATCTTTTTCGATTTAGGGTTTTCCTTCTTGTCGTGTTGCGTGCAAGGCGTGGTGTCGAACGGGAGGCCGCCGCCGCCGTTGTTAGACGGGAGGCCGCCGCCGCCGTTACCATGTTCGCGGGGTCGTCGCCGGAGTCGCACGGGAGCGAAAACGGAGAAGAAATCGCGAAAAAGGGCATCACTGTTCATCGCAGTACGGATGCTTCAGCCGCGGTCCACAGGCCCCTGCGTGCACCCGGTGCACGCCCCGCAGCCCCGGAGGTGCAAACCCGGCGCACGAAACCGTGCGCCGGGCTGCACACCGTGCGCGGTGCACGCTCCAGGCGTGCACCCGGCGCACGCATCGGCAGCCAGAACCGCGGACCCGGCGCACGCTTGCGTGCGCCGGCCCGGCCCGCTCGGGCGCGGTGCATGCTACTGCGTGCACCCGGTGCGCACCGCAAGCCCCTGTGGCCGTGAGCCCGGTGCACGCTCGTGTCGTGCGCCGGCCCGGCCCAGGATGCGCGGTGCACGCTTCCTGCGTGCACCCGGCGCGTGCCGCGCAACCGCCGACGCCGTAAACCCGGTCCACGCCTGGACCGTGCACCAGCCTTCTGCCAAAAAGCCCAGAAGCTCCGTTTTTAGCCCGTTTCGCCCCGTTTTTGAGTGTTTTTGACCCCGACGATGGTATTAACGATACTTCTTACTGTAGTTCTTTTCGGGCTCAAGGTGGGAGCATCTTAACTGAAGTTTCCACACACTTTCTTCACGTTCAGGTGGGTTGCTATTTTCTTTGTCCTAGCATCTAACTCTATCATGTGGGACGGGGTCAACTCTAAGTGTACTGGGGTTTAATATTGATGGGTGATAGCTTATGCATGTTAGTGGGTTCTTCATAGTGTTTAGCGTCGGTCTCCGACGGTCGTCCTCCTTTTGATATTTATATGTTGGCGGGCTACCTTCGAGTGCACGTATTATTGCCTTGACTTTGATTATACATGATAGCGGGTTACTTTCGATCACATATGCTACGGTTTTACTTTTGATTATACATGTTGCCGCTTTACTCTTGTTATATATATTATGATGCTGACATGATGGTGCTTATGGTTACTTGGCTCGAGGCTGCAACACGCGCACCCGCGGTTTGGCCACCGCAAAGGGTGCGCTTTTCCGAAAAAGTGGTCTATGACCCGTGTATACCCACGAGGTGACGTAGTGGGGCCCCTTATTAGTTGTGGGGTTTGAGGCGCCGAGGTGCGAGCGGTGCGACCCGTCGGTTTAGTTGTCCGACGCGGTCAGGTTTCTGCAGGTACGGTATGGGCCGTCGGTTTAGTTGTCCGACGTGTCCGGGTATTACAGGATATAGGTGTACAGGTTGCCTTTCCTCCTTGAGAGGGTGGTTGCTCCGGTTGTCTTCACGGTTTGTTTTATTATATTCTCCTGCTGTACTATTTTTGCGTCACTGACTTCCCACTTCGTGACAGGGTTCAGACGGGGGGGAGATGTAGGCGGTGGTGAGGACGGGACAGGAGCAGCTGGGTCGCTGGGGACCCTGGACTGTATTTCTTCTTTCATTCTTGCATTTCATTTACATTGTAGTTATGTGAGAGGTTCTCGATACCCTCATGGGGTCGGCGTGGATGTCGGTACGAGTTGCATTTAATTATCCTCCTATGCGTTACTCTTCCTTTTATTTCTGTTGGCCATTTGAAATGAAAAAGGGCAAAAGCCAAAGAAAAGATTGCGAAAACCGTTTTTAAAATCTAAGTGTCGTGTGGGCACTGGTTTCAAAACTCTGTGGATTTATGGATTGCGAAATGGATTTCAAAACTTGGGTGTCGGGTAGGCACCGTTTTCAAAACCTTGTGGTTTTATGCTGATTTCGAAACTCGCTTTCAAAACGAAAGCGCCGGCCGGGTAGGCGCTCTTTTAAAACTGTGGATTTATCCTTTCCAAATTGATCGGCCATACGTTTTTAAGTAAGTTAGAATGCTGGTGGTATATGAACAATTGTTGTGATTGAATGGATGTGTATGTTTGGAATATGTACTGAACTCCACGCCGGGCATATACAGGGGAGGCTCTGTCCGTTTACAGAGTGATCCTGTATGTGTGGCGGGTCTGGGCACGCGCCGGGGAAGAGGGGTTCTCCTTTATCAAAAAAATTTATACGTCAAATGCTTGACTTTTGTGAATCGTTTCCGCTAAAACAAACCCCCGGGGCGTGACAGATTAAATGGTATCAGAGCGGTTCTTTCAATCACAACAGTTAGTGCCGACATCCGTGGGGATACCTCACTTGCCTACAGGTGAATGAAATGGGTAGGGCATAGGAAGGTAGAACGCGAGTGATCGAAGGGGGGGAAGAGTCTGAGTCCTTTCTCTCGCTAAGGGGTTCGTTGTTTTGTAAGTAAAGTCTAAAGTTGACTCTTGTTGTGTGTGTATGGATAGAGGTCAGACTCAGCGAGCAACTGACGACGGAAATGGACATCGCCGACGAAGCAAATCGCCTGCTCCGCAACCAGCTGCGCGACGTGGCTGGGCAACTACTGACCCTCGCGGAGCACCTGAGCATACTGATACGGGAACTCGAGGGCGTCGATCACTTCCGATGCGGCACCAGAGACGTCGCCCCTCGCGGGATGCCACAGATGGGCCTTCCCACCTTCCAGGAGGCGGTTAACCTGGCCGGGCATCCCGAGCTAGAGTGCGCCCGGCAGGAATACCCTTACCCCCGTCCGGCAGAGGACCCCTATCGGAAGGGCCAGGCGAACAAACGCCCGAGAACCGGGCAGAATCTTGGGCAGACGACGAAGGAAGGACTTAGGCCACCGAAGCCGTGCGTCATATGGCGACGCGCACCCCGTGACGAGTTGCCCATGGCAGGACGGACACTGTTTCTGATGTGGCAGGCCGGGCCACACGCGTTATGAGTGCCCTCTGAAGCCGGCTACCACTAGACCCCCGGCACCGCAATCGGAGAGACGAGAGAATGTCGCGGCCCCCGACCGGCATAGGGACCGACCGGAGGGCCCACGCGCGATGAACCCCAACAACACGGGATCCCCACCCCGCCACGCCATACGTCGCTGGCCCAAGGGTTGCGGGCGGACCTCCCCGGCCGCCCTGGCGGACGACGCGACGTCCCAAATTGGGGAATGACAAGTACTTTTTTTTATTTGTTTTAATTTTTTCCTTTCCTCCTCCTAGATAGGAGTACCCCCTCGGGTCGGAGCAACCCGCCCCTGTCGGACCTTTGCGAACCTTGTGCCTTTTGTTTTACCTTTAGGTTTCCTCGACCGTTTCGACTCCCACACGCGTTTGGGGGGGGGGGCGAACACCCACGGAAGACTGTTCGGCTTTACCCACGACTTCTTTCCTTTTTCCTCCCTTACCTCTGAGGTCCTTCATAGCTGTCCTCTTCGGACCAAGCCGAAACAGGCCTCGGCTGGTAAGTTGTTTCTCCCATGCACCCTACAACCCAGCGCAAGTTACGGGCCCCCAGTGACAGTACGCCCAAGTTTGACTGTGAGAAACGACAGGTGCGACTACAAGAACCGGGCTTTCCTGAGCATGAGTATATGGCAGGCAAGAGCATCTCCTTCCCGGCGGTCATCTCAGCGGCACGGGCCAGAAGGTTGGTAGAGGGTGGGTGTGTGGCCTACTTAGCATCAGTGGACTTAGTTACCCGACCCTCGACGACATCCAGATCTATTCACCCACCGACGAGGAGCACGAGGACCGTTTGCGAATGATTCTCCAGACTCTTAGAGAGCAGAAGTTGTTCGCTAAACTCAAGAAGTGTGAATTCTGGCTACGCGAAGTGGGTTTCCTAGGGCATGTGACCTCGGCGAAGGGAATCGCCGTGGACCCCAAGAAAGTGGAATCAGTGGTCGACTGGCAGCCGCCGACGACGGTGACAGAGGTCCGTAGTCCCTAGGCCTGGCCGGATGTTACAGACGCTTCGTCGAAGGTTTCACGAAGATTGCTGCCCCTTTAAACCGGTTGACCAGAAAAGGGGAAAAGTAATAGCCCATGCTTCCAGGCGATTGAAGGATTACGAAAAGAACTACCCGATACGCGACTTAGAACAGGCCATAATGGACTTCGTTTTAAAATTGTGGAGGCGCTACCTCTTTGGAGTCCACTATAACGTCTTCTCGGATCACCAAAGTCTTAAGTACATTTTTACCCAAAAGGAATTAAACCTGCGGCGGAGGTGGTAGCTAGAGTTACTGAAGGATTACGACTTGACGATTCAATACCACTCCGGGAAGGACAACAGACCGACTCACACCTGCAGCGCGTATGAGACAAGATCTCCCTGGACCAAGAGGGCGATTTTATAGTGGAAGGCGACGGCACCCTACGGTTCTACCAGGCACGACTAGGAGTTTCCGGATAAAGGTTTTTTTTTTTTTTTTTTTTTTTTAGACCGGGGGTGACGCCTTGGGGCGCACCCGTGATTTCATGCGAAAGAAGAACAGAAGTCTACGTCTACGCATCGACTACACGAAGATAAGCAAGGTTACAGTGAAGAACGACCCAGGACTGACGACCTCTTTAATCAACTGCAAGAATTTCAGGGACCAGGAGCTGGTCGCTAAGTTTAAGAGATGCGAGTTCTGACTTCGCGAAATGGACTCTCGGGGCACATCGTGTCAGCGACGGGAATCACAGAGAATATGAGCGGATGTTTTGAGCAAGAAGGGTCAAATCGGGGAGGAAATCGATGAGCGCGAGTACTCAGCAGGACCGGTACCGTCGCGCGACCTATTGTCCTTAATGATCAAGCCAACCCTGTTAGAGAAATCTTGGAGGGTCAGAATAACAGGCGTACGGATACAGCTTATTCGAAACAAGACCCCCGGACCGCGCAAGCGACTTTTCGGCGAGTGCGAACAATGCAATACGTTTTCGAGGGCGGACTTGCGTGCCCGAACTGCTAGTATTGAAGAAGGAGTTACCGTCAGAGGCGCACGGCGCTCCCTCTGCAGCGCATCCAGGCGACATGAAGATGTACGAGGACCTCAAGCAGAAATTTTGGTGGACTAGGGACACTCTTCTGGTGTCGAACCTTTGGCAAGTCTGCAACGAGCTCTAGAGACTAAACCACACCGCAGCGCGGCGTTTCACCCCCAGACCGGCGGACAGCCCGAGCAAATAAGACGGATTCTCGAAGAGGTGCTCTGAACTTACTTACTTGATTTTTGGTGACGGATGGTCACTGCCTTTGAGCTTAGAGAGGACCCGAGCTTCGACGGAACACCGGTGCGAACCTTAGCACGAGAGGACAAAAAGGATTGCGCAACCGGGCGATCCCCTATGGGAAGGCGCTGTGGAACAACCAAGAAGAATGCGAAGCGACTTAGGAACGGGAGTCAAAGATGGAGGAGTGCTACTCAGTTTTATGCGTCGCGGACCAGGATTAAGTTTCGAGGACGAAACTTTTTTTTTAGTGGTGAGTGATGTAGAGTCCTGGCGTTCCCTTGCCCTTGTGTACCTCCCTTTTGTTTTGACGGGACTGATAGGTAAACTTTCCACCGTTTTCTGCAATGGACTGACCGGGGCCGCCAGTATTTTTCTGCGATTGAGCTCGAAGAACGGAGGGCGGCAAAGCGAACGGATTCGGATTCCGATTTACGGATCTCCCGAAATGGGGGTCAGAGCGTTTGCCTTTGAGTGGCGCATCGGAATCCGTGTTAAGTGGCCGGCACGTTCTTCGAGGTGATCGGACGGGGAACCTGCTGTGATCGAAATTCTCATCTGTTTATGGCACTGGGTTATTTTATTTATGTAGGGATACTTCGACCTTCCGGTTTTCCATCTTGGGTCCTAACCGAATGTTTTCAGTTGATTAAGGAGGGGTTGAAATTCGAGAAATTCTGGGCTGGTTGTCGGGACTTGCGGATAATTTTTGGTGTTAGAGCTCGCAAAACGGTGAACGGATACGCGATCGGATTCGAATTCCGACTCCCGAATCTCTCAGAATAAATTTTTGAAGTTTGGGCCCCTTTCAGGGTGCTCCGAGATCCGTGCGAGCGATTGACACGCTTTTCGGGACAATCTTAGCCGTCGGTTTTGATTTCGGTTAATTTAGGGTTTTTCCCTTGACGGCTAGGGTTTAAGGCGGCCCTGTTAAGAAAGGGAAGGGGAAAATAAAACCCCAATCCATATTTCCTCTCCTTTCAACCGAGGGCGTGAGGAACCGAGACGGAGACGAGGAGAAGGAAGGACGATCGCACGCCCTGCGGAACCCGGCGAACGAGAGCGGGACGATCCTCCTCCTTCCTCCCTCACCGGCGAAAACAAGGTAAACGGTTCGGGCCTTCCCGGTTATCTTTTTCGATTTAGGGTTTTCCTTCTTGTCGTGTTGCGTGCAAGGCGTGGTGTCGAACGGGAGGCCGCCGCCGCCGTTGTTAGACGGGAGGCCGCCGCCGCCGTTACCATGTTCGCGGGGTCGTCGCCGGAGTCGCACGGGAGCGAAAACGGAGAAGAAATCGCGAAAAAGGGCATCACTGTTCATCGCAGTACGGATGCTTCAGCAGCGGTCCACAGGCCCCTGCGTGCACCCGGTGCACGCCCCGCAGCCCCGGAGGTGCAAACCCGGCGCACGAAACCGTGCGCCGGGCTGCACACCGTGCGCGGTGCACGCTCCAGGCGTGCACCCGGCGCACGCATCGGCAGCCAGAACCGCGGACCCGGCGCACGCTTGCGTGCGCCGGCCCGGCCCGCTCGGGCGCGGTGCATGCTACTGCGTGCACCCGGTGCGCACCGCAAGCCCCTGCGGCCGTGAGCCCGGTGCACGCTCGTGTCGTGCGCCGGCCCGGCCCAGGATGCGCGGTGCACGCTTCCTGCGTGCACCCGGCGCGTGCCGCGCAACCGCCGACGCCGTAAACCCGGTCCACGCCTGGACCGTGCACCAGCCTTCTGCCAAAGAGCCCAGAAGCTCCGTTTTTAGCCTGTTTCGCCCCGTTTTTGAGTGTTTTTGACCCCGACGATGTTATTAACGATACTTCTTACTGTAGTTCTTTTCGGGCTCAAGGTGGGAGCATCTTAACTGAAGTTTCCACACACTTTCTTCACATTTCAGGTGGGTTGTTATTTTCTTTGTCCTAGCATCTAACTCTATCATGTGGGACGGGGTCAACTCTAAGTGTACTGGGGTTTAATATTGATGGGTGATAGCTTATGCATGTTAGTGGGTTCTTCATAGTGTTTAGCGTCGGTCTCCGACGGTCGTCCTCCTTTTGATATTTATATGTTGGCGGGCTACCTTCGAGTGCACGTATTATTGCCTTGACTTTGATTATACATGATAGCGGGTTACTTTCGATCACATATGCTACGGTTTTACTTTTGATTATACATGTTGCCGCTTTACTCTTGTTATATATATTATGATGCTGACATGATGGTGCTTATGGTTACTTGGCTCGAGGCTGCAACACGCGCACCCGCGGTTTGGCCACCGCAAAGGGTGCGCTTTTCCGGAAAAGTGGTCTATGACCCGTGTATACCCACGAGGTGACGTAGTGGGGCCCCTTATTAGTTGTGGGGTTTGAGGAGCCGAGGTGCGAGCGGTGCGACCCGTCGGTTTAGTTGTCCGACGCGGTCAGGTTTCTGCAGGTACGGTATGGGCCGTCGGTTTAGTTGTCCGACGTGTCCGGGTATTACAGGATACAGGTGCACAGGTTGCCTTTCCTCCTTGAGAGGGTGGTTGCTCCGGTTGTCTTCACGGTTTGTTTTATTATATTCTCCTGCTGTACTATTTTTGCGTCACTGACTTTCCACTTCGTGACAGGGTTCAGACGGGGGGGAGATGTAGGCGGTGGTGAGGACGGGACAGGAGCAGCTGGGTCGCTGGGGACCCTGGACTGTATTTCTTCTTTCATTCTTGCATTTCATTTACATTGTAGTTATGTGAGAGGTTCTCGATACCCTCGTGGGGTCGGCGTGGATGTCGGTACGAGTTGCATTTAATTATCCTCCTATGCGTTGCTCTTCCTTTTATTTCTGTTGGCCATTTGAAATGAAAAAAGGGCAAAAGCCAAAGAAAAGATTGTGAAAACCGTTTTTAAAATCTAAGTGTCGTGTGGGCACTGGTTTCAAAACTCTGTGGATTTATGGATTGCGAAATGGATTTCAAAACTTGGGTGTCGGGTAGGCACCGTTTTCAAAACCTTGTGGTTTTATGCTGATTTCGAAACTCGCTTTCAAAACGAAAGCGCCGGGTAGGCGCTCTTTTAAAACTGTGGATTTATCCTTTCCAAATTGATCGGCCATACGTTTTTAAGTAAGTTAGAATGCTGGTGGTATATGAACAATTGTTGTGATTGAATGGATGTGTATGTTTGGAATATGTACTGAACTCCACGCCGGGCATACACAGGGGAGGCTCTGTCCGTTTACAGAGTGATCCTGTATGTGTGGCGGGTCTGGGCACGCGCCGGGGAAGAGGGGTTCTCCTTTATCAAAAAAATTTATACGTCAAATGCTTGACTTTTGTGAATCGTTTCCGCTAAAACAAACCCCCGGGGCGTGACACTACCAGACCCCACTCTGCCCCCAGGCTCGAGTGCAACATACGTCCCATAATGTCCTGACCACTCGGCCCACTACCCGGGCGAGGAACTCTCTGTCCAGCAAGAAATGCAAAGTGTGGGATGTCTAAAGCATAATAAAACCTAGCCCAGATTAAGGTTCTCTATTGGTCTGGTTAAACACATGCAACATATGACGGGGGTGCTAGTCAAAGTTCCAATGAAACACTTAAACTAGCATGCAAAATACTATCATAATAGAATTAGAAAGAAGTCCGCAGACTTGGAGAGAAAAACCAACCCACCTCGGTTTGCCACCAATTGCTCGTAGACACTTGCAATTGGGCTCCGCGCGATTACCTTGCCTCCACGTGGTCCGCACGCAAAACGAAGCACGGTGCCGGAATCCGCACACAAAACGGAGTCCGCACGCAAAACGGAGCACGCCGCCGGAGTCCGCATGCAAAACGAAGCACGATGCCGGAATCCTCATGCAAAACGGAGTCTGCACGCAAAACGGTGCACGATGCCAGAGTTCGCACGCAAAATGAAGCACGGTGCCGGAATCCGCATGCAAAACGGAGTCCGCACGCAAAACGAAGCACGCTGCCGGAGTCCGCACGCAAAACGGTGAGGTAAACAACAGTCCCTAACGAGCAAAAAGGCACAGGGTCAAAACCAAAATCCAAAAGGGTAAACCTCAAAAACAGTGCCGAAAAACACTGCAAAAAGACGAGCGAAACCAACCTTAAAGTCGGCGCTTCGCCAAACAAGCACCCACGCGTTCGCCCGGCTCCAAGGAACACCTCGCGCGCGCTCCGCGGCATAAACGGTGCGCTCGCGACACCCCGAAAATTACCCACAAATTTTCCCTCACTCTCCCACGATTTTTGGGCGGATCAACGAGGAGAAAGGAGGAAAAGAAAATGGATTTCGGGGCTTAAATAGCCGAATTCGGGCTTGGCTACAGTAGCCAGCCAACGGGGGGCTGCCAGCTGGCGGCACCCCCCCGCCACACGCACCCGCGCCGCGCGGTGCGGGGCCAACGGGGCCCCGCCACCTGGCGGCGCCCACGCGGGCCAGCGCCCCACGTCAACGCGGGGCGCCCTCGGGCGGAGCACCCCACGCAGTGCTGCCGCGTGGCGCAGCCTACGCGCGCCTGCGCCTCGGGCCGCGCGCCCTCCTGCTGGTCGCCCCGCCCAATGAGGCATGGCCACGTGGCAGTCCCACGAGCCCGTTGCACCCGGTGCACTCTCTTGGGCCGTGAGCCGGCCCGCGATCGAAATGAACCCGTTAGCACATTTATGCTCGAAAATAGCCAATTTTGACTGCTTTCGCGCACTGAGTCCGTTTTTGGCATCCATTCGACGCACAACGCACTCGAAACACCAAAAATAGGTGTTTCCTCAGCACCAACCACACGGTCGAGTCGCACGGGAATTCCGGGACACCACAAAGACTCTGCAAAACAAAGGAGAGAAAAGAAAGGGAGGGGGGAAAACCCCCAACGGGTGTGAGAACTACACCTAAAAAGGGAGTCCTCAGTGGGTACCGCCACCAGGCCCGACGATATTTGGATTAAGTGTAATGTTGGACCTTATTGTTGTACCCAGGGGTGTTTGCAAGTGTTGCTGGACCCGTTGGATCTGGAGACCTTGATTTCGGGGTATTTTCAGCTGTTTGGAGCCGAGGCTTGCGCGATATGTACCGAGGGTGCAGTTTTGGCATATTTTGGACTGTGCGCGTCTACACTCTTCACCGACCTCAGGTTTGCCTTGGTTTAAGCACTTCAGGTGGGTAAACTTATTAATGGTAACTGTTTAAGGGAATGGCAGGGTTTATATGCATGTTATGCCTTATGGGAGGTGTAATAGTGGATGTTCATGTATGGTTAAGATAAGCTTACCTGTGGGAATGTCACCCTCTATGATTGATAGCATGCCTAATTTAATGTACAATCAATATGAGCGAGAGGTAAGCATGGAAAGGGCCTAGATCATGTGGAGTGATGCTTACCTGATAATTGTACATGTTTGTTGAACTAGAGACTTAGCATGTGGTAGACAGGTTATATTTATCCCATAATAGATGATATAGAGATCATACATGGTTATTCATTGGCCTATTTATACGAGATTGGTATATCATAGTAGGAATACTGTAGTATGCTTTGCTACTATATGTTTTACTCTCTTTTATCGTTTCCGAGGACAAAAGCATGCTTGAATGGACATGTAGTTAGGCCATCTTTTACTGCTGCACTACTTATTGGAACTTGACTTAGGAGAAACCATGCTTTTCCTTTTCTCCTTCTTTGTGAGTCAGGCGGTCTATGTTGCTCGGGTGCGAGCAGGGGTCTGGGGTAGTGTAGCCAGGACATTGGTGTCAGGGACGGGTTGTGCTGGATTGCGGTTGGCAGGGTTTTGCGGTGACTGCGGACTTTGGGCGGTTGACCGGATATTTATTTATGTATCAGATTTCTCTAGTGGACGGAGTTTCCCACTATTTGAGTATTTTTGCATTTGATTGAGGACCAGGGTCTTCTTTAGTGGTTGGGCTTTCCCACTTTGATCATAGTCATGATCTAGTCCTGCTATATAGAGATACTTGTGATACTGATGACAGAGATACTTTACTCGTGTGGGTCGCTCCCCTCGAGTGCCACTCCGGAGTAGGCTTTAGACCGTGTTGGGTTCCGGTCAGACCGTGTTGGGTTCCGGTCATTTGGACAGTGGAGATACTGAGTTCGTGAGATTGATGACAGAGCAGGCAGTACCGGGTTTTATACCGGTTCATTTCATTGGGTTTATTTCGGTCAGATACTTTTATTGTTGCACTCGTGCCTAGGGGCTGAGTGAGGTCTAGTAGCTGTGTTTAGACCAGTGCTAGTGTTGTTGGGAGCCGTTCGGTTTGACGGTGGTCCCGTGTCGTTGTGAGTACCTTGACCGTTATGTGCGAGGTTGAGCATCATGATTCTATCCGTTCTGAGAGAGAGCGTGGATTTTTGACTATAGCCTGTATGAGCCACTACTCGATAGCGAGTTAGTCCGTTTGGACACCCTACGTAATTCCTTCCTGGCAGTGGGAGGTGGTTGTAGGTGGGGCGCAGGTTTGACTGGACCAGATGTGGCAGTCAGCTTGATTGGGTCGATTGTGCACTTCATGTGCTAGTGGTTGCATACCATTCTTTGATTCTCCCCTCTTGAGCATTTAAATGGAGGCAGGGTAGCTGTTGAGTATCATCAGCGTTTTTGTTCATTTCCTACTGCTTTGGTTATTTTTGTCTCTTGAGGACTTAATGGGCAGACCGTCGGGCCTGGCGGTGGTACCCACTGAGAACTCCCTTTTTGGTGTAGTTCTCACGCCCATTGGGGGTTTTCCCCTCATTCTTCCTTCCTCTCCTTTGTTTTGCAGAGTCTTAGCGGGTGTTGCTGATTCTGCGGTTGTTGATCGAGGCGAGGGAGTCGCGAGCTAGATCCCTACCCGTCGTTGGAGAGTAGCGGTACCCCCTTCAGAGGAGATCTTCATTAGATTAGTTATTTTATTTTCCTCTTTTGAGAGACTGATGTAGTGAGGATATGATATGTATTGAGAGCCTATACACTGTTGTATTTATTGGAGATACCTCCCTGTTGAGTTTTGAGTTTTGTATCTGAGGATATTGTACGATTATCATTTTGGGAGATGGACATTCTTGTATTATTTTCCAGTTGTACAGTTATTGATTTTAGTTTTACAGCAGATTTTTATTTATAGCTCTGATATCTGTTAGCTGTAGCACTTTTCTTGCAGGTAGGACGCTTCGCCTATGCGGAGTTTGGCATATGTGGCGGATCTGTTGGCGAGCCTGTTAAGGAATTTGTGTTGGCGTATTTCTTGAAAATGGTTAAGTCTTGAAGATTGAAGATGAAGAAGTTTGGATCATATACCTCAATCTCAAGAAAGAAGAATTCAAAAGGATCAGGTACGTTTAACTAAACATTTTTGGTGATCCGAATACTTCTTATAGTATAGAAACACTTGGATGAATTTTTAATTGCATAAAAATCAAAAACTGGACATATTACATGTTCAGGATCCGGATCAGGCACTACAGTCCGGACCCCGAACATAGGGTAGTTCATGCGCAATTCCAGTCCGGATCGTGGTTACTTCAGTCCTGATCCCGAACGTGGAATTTGCAGGAATTGCATGAACAGTTCGGACCGTGGGTATTTCAGTCCGGACCCCGAAGGTATGTTTTTCTGGAAATAGTCTGTTTAGCCACGACAGTCCGGACCGCCAAAATTCCAGTCCGGACCGTCGTCCTGAAAAATTCCAGAAAAGGTTAGTTTTTGATTCTTATCCTCTTCCAATGGTTTCCAACCTATAAATAAACCCTACGATTCATTTTTTAGGGTAATCCAAAATACGGTCGAAAAAGAGAAATCCACCTATAGAGAAGAAAGGAAATAACTAGATTTAATTCTATGTTTCTTCATCTATATTAATTAATTTGATTCTAGGTTTTCAAACTCAGATTTTGAGTAGAATCAAATTAATGAATACTTAGATGGTATTTCCGATCTATTTCTAATCTAAGTATTCGGCGGATCATCACCATCCAAAAAACAACAATTTTCCCAAAATCGGCACGTGGACTCGCGTGGCCTTATGGATTCAAGGTGCAACCGCTCTCGTGGATTCGGAGCGAGGTACGTTCGTGGATTCGAGACGTGCTACTGGGTGAAGACCGTGGATTCGGTTGGACGTCGTGGATTCGACGTTGGACGCCGTGGATTCGAAGCGAGGTACGTTCGTGGATTGGAGACGTGCTATTGGGTGAAGACTGTGGATTCGGTCGGACGTCGTGGATTCGACGTTGGACGCCGTGGATTCGGCGTTGGACGCTAATCGTGGATTCGAGGAGCGTTGCGGAGCGAGCGGAGAAGATCTACTAGGAGCGTATGGAATAAGGTCGAGTCGTCTGTGAGTACGGTATATCACCTTGTACGTGTTTTAATTCTAGTTGTCACGCCCCGGGGGTTCGAATCGCGCGGAAGAGGAGCCACCGATGCCCCTAATTCAGCCATATATTTTTTTTTTGTAAACCAATACTCCCCGGCGCGTGTCCAGACCCGCCGCATACACAAATTCACTCTGCAAACGGGCAGAGTCTCCTTTGTATATGCACGGCGTCTCAACTACAAAGTGTCTCACAAGGCGTAGCACATACAATCTCTAACCACATCAGTTGAGGTCTCGAAACATACAACCAACCAATTCACATGATCTACCAGTAGCAACTTAGAACATAGAGGCCGATGTTTTGAAAGGATAAATAATCACAAGGTTTTGAAAGCGGCATCCACACGATGCCATCGTTTTTAGGAAAAACCATTTGAAAGCCACATAAATCCACAGGGTTTGAAAACGGCACCCACTCGATGCCGAACTTTGTGAAAACAGTTCGCAAACACATAAATTCCACAAGGTTTGTAAAATCCGGTGCCCACACGACACCCACGTTTTAAAAGTAGTTTTCGCAAACGGTTTTCTTTGCTTTTCATTGTTTAAAATGGCCAAGTAAGAAAGAATGTAACAATCATTCATTTATTCGAAAAAGGAAGAGGCAACATCCACTTCGACCCCACAGGGATGTCGCAATCCACAACTGGCTAACATGAGTAATAAAAGAAAAGGGAAAGAAGAGTCACTGTGTCTGAAGTCACTAAAAGTCAGAACAGCACCCTCGCGGCCTCACCGGTGCCCTAGCACTCACCCCTGGACGAACCTGTCACGGAGTGGGAAGTCAGTGACTAGAAATATCATAATGAGCAAAAGAAAACTAAAATAAGGCAAACCACTGTCACCAGAGCAACCGTCACCCCTCAAAACCGTCAACAACGATCACATCCTGCACTAAACAAAAACCGGGCACCCTTCCCGAACACCGCACCGGGCCCCTGCCCCGGTGCCCCCCTCTGCCGAGCACCTCTCTCGGCCGCCGAGCACCAGCCTCGGCGGCATCGCTCACACCCTCCACCCATGAGGGCCCCCATTCCTAACGCCACCGTCGCGTGGGGTACACGGGTCAACGTACCACTTTTCCGGAAAAGCACACCCTCGCGGTGGCCAAACCGCCGGTGTGCGTGTAGTAACACCAGAGCCTTATAACCAGATATGTATAGATGATTAATCGAATGAAGTAAAAGCGGGGTCAGCATTGCTCATAAAGAATAACTTAGAAGGGAAAAACACCTTTGCTCATGAAGAATAACTTAGCAGGGAAAACACCTTTGCTCATGAAGAATAACTTAGCAGGGAAAACACCTTTGCTCATGCTAACACCTTACGTATGTACGCCCTTTCCCAATTAACCCTGGCGAAAGTACCCACCTTGTGTGTGTCGTTCGGTGCTCGGCACGTCTGCGATCGTGCGCCTGTTCCCTGTAGCGTCTCGCACTCCTGAGGAACAAAAGCATGTCAAAACTAAGGGACTCGAAACCCCAGACGCTGACACTAGGCCGAAAAGACGACCGCCGCGAACTTCAGGCTTCGCGCGGCGGAGTTCCCCGCACAGCACCGACCCGTGCGGCGCGCGCTTGGCCTACGGACAGCCTCCTCCCCGCGCGGCCCCGACCCGACACGGATCCTTGCGACGAGCAGCCTGCAGGCGGCCTGCGCGGCCCCAGCCCGCGCGGCGGCCTCGTGCGGGCAGCGCCCGCACGGCGCGGATGCCGCGCGGAGCCCCGCCTGCAGGCGGCCAGCGCAGCACCTGTCCGCGCGGTGCCCGCCTGCGGGCGGTGCCCGCGCGGCGCCCCTGCCGCGCAGTGCCCCGCCTGCAGGCGGCCAGCGAGGCACCTGCCTGCGCGGCGCCCCTACCACGCGGTGCCCCGCCTGCAGGCGGACCGCGCGGCGCCCCTGCCACGCGGTGCCCCGCCTGCAGGCGGCCCGCGCGGCACCTGCCCGCGCGGTGCCCGCCTGCGGGCGGTGCCCGCGCGGCGCCCCTGCCGCACGGTGCTCCGCCTGCAGGCGGCCCGCGCGGCGCCTGCCAGCGCGGTGCCCGCCTGCGGGCGGTGCCCGCGCGGCGCGCCTGCCGCGCGGTGCCCCGCCTGTAGGCGGCCCGCGCGGCATCTGTCCGCGCGGTGCCCGCCTGCGGGCGGTGCCCGCGCGGCGCCCCTGCCGCGCGGTGCCCCGCCTGCAGGCGGCCCGCGCGGCATCTGTCCGCGCGGTGCCCGCCTGCGGGCTGTGCCCGCGCTGCGCCCCTGCCGCGCGATGCCCCGCCTGCAGGCGGCCCGCGCGGCATCTGTCCGCGTGGTGCCCGCCTGCGGGCGGTGCCCGCGCGGCGCGCCTGCCGCGCGGTGCCCCGCCTGCAGGCGGCCCGCGCGGCACCTGCCCGCGCGGTGCCCGCCTGCGGGCGGTGCCCGCGCGGCGCGCCTGCCACGCGGTGCCCCGCCTGCAGGCGGCCCGCGCGGCATCTGTCCGCGCGATGCCCGCCTGCGGGCGGTGCCCGCGCGGCGCCCCTGCCGCGCGGTGCCCCGCCTGCAGGCGGCCCGCGCGGCATCTTTCCGCGCGGTGCCCGCGCGGCGCGTCTGCCGCGCGGTGCCCCGCCTGCAGGCGGCCCACGCGGCATGTGCCCGCGCGGTGCCCGCCTGCGGGTGGTGCCCGCGCGGCGCTCCTGCCACGCGGCGCCCCGCCTGCGGCCGGCCCGGCGGCGGCGGCGGCGGCGGCGACCCTCTCCGCGAAAACTCCACCCCGAAACGCAAAACAAAAACCTAATGGAAAAACTCACCTTCGATCCGCCGGGAAAAGAGAAGAAGAGGATCGTCCTATTGTTACGGAATTTGAGTTGGCGTAGTTTCGTGAAAGTCTCAAGTCTTGAAGATTGAAGGTGAAGAAAGTTGGATCATTTAACTCAATCTCAAGAAAGAAGAATTCAAAAGGATCAGGTATGTTTTAACTAAAGATTTTGTGTGATCCGAATACTTCTTGTAGTGTAGAAACACTTGGAAGAATCTTTCATTGCATAAAAATCAAAAACTGGACTTGGGACATGTTCAGGATCCGGATCAGGTTGTTCGATCCGGATCCTGAAGGTGGTTCGTTCATACACCAGTTCAATCCGGATCGTAGCCTCTCTTGATCCGGATCCCGAACACTGAGTTTACCATCTTCCTTGAACGATCCGGATCAGGCTTCGCAATCCGGATCCCGAACGTTGATGTTTGGTGAACTGTATGAACGATCCGGATCAAGCACTTCGATCCGGATCCCGAACCTTCGTTTTTCTGGAATTGCCTGACTCGTTACGACGATCCGGATCACAGCTAATCCGATCCGGATCGCCGTCCGTAAAATCTCCAGAAATGTTAGGTTTTTGATTCTTATCTCCTTCCTAGGGTTTCTAACCTATAAATAGACCCTATGACTCTTTTTCATGGGGGCCGAAAAATCCAAATAGCCGTCATTTTTCCTGTATCATCTTATACGGCTCTAGATCCACATATAGAGAAGAAAGGAAATCATTAGAGAATACTCTATGTTTCTTCATCTATATTGATTAGTTTGATTCTAGGTTTTCATACTCACATCTTGAGTTGAATCAAACTAATGAATACTTAGATGGTATTTCCGATCTATCTTTGATCTAAGTATTCGGCGGATCATCACCACCCAAAAAACAACGATTTACCCCAAAAATCGGCGCGTGGATTCGCGTGTCCTTGTGGATTCAAGGTTCAACCGCTCTCGTGGATTCGGAGTGAGGCACGTTCGTGGATTCGAAGGGTGCTATTGGGTGAAGACCGTGGATTCGGTCGGACGTCGTGGATTCGACGTTGGACGCCGTGGATTCGGCGTTGGGCGCAGATCGTGGATTCGAGAAGCGTCGCGGAGCGAGCGGAGAAGATCCTCTAGGAGCGTATGGAAAAGGTTGAGTCGTAATTGTGTACGGTAAATCACCTTGTACGTGTTTTAATTCTAGTGGATTTCTGCCGTGTTATCGGTCCCGTGGTTTTTTACTCCGGTGATGGAGTTTTCCACGTAAAAATCTTGCGTATTATTTTTTATTTCCGCATTGGGTTTTTATCGCAACGATTTTTGAGTGTTTATACGTTTACACCTATTCACCCCCCTCTAGGTGTTTTTTCCCCTATTTAGATCCTTATTACATATAACCCAACAAGTGGTATCAGAGAGGGAATAGGGTTGTAAACAATGGTTGAAGGTGGAAACATCAACCGACCCCCGTTCTTCGATGGAACAAATTATGCGTACCGTAAAGTACGGATGAAAGCCTTTTTAATTTCCATCGACGAACGGGTGTGGCAATCAATTGAATTAGGATGGTCTAATCCAACTGAATTTATTGGTGATGTTCGCACCTTAAAACCTAGGTCGAAATGGACCAAGGAAGAGTTAGATTCATCTTCTTACAATGGCAAGGGAATTAATGCTATCTTTAATGCCTTATCTCAAACTGAATTCTCTCGCGTCTCGGCATGTGAGACTGCGAAAGAAATCTGGGATGTTCTTCAGCTTACACATGAGGGAACTAACCTCGTGAAGATTCAGAAACTGCAAATGCTTACGAGCAAGTTTGACTCTATCTTAATGGCAGAAAATGAATCTTTCACGGACTACTATACACGATTGCAAGACATCGTAAACTCATGTGCTAATCTGGGAGAGAAGATTCCAGAATTTAAGATTGTAAGAAAGATCTTAAGAACTCTTCCTGAACGATTTCGCCCAAAGGTTACTGCCATTGAAACTATTAAACACCCGGACGAAATACGTGTAGAAGAATTAGTTGGTTCATTACAAACTTATGAAATGACATTTACTACTAACAATTCTTCTGGAAAGGCATCCACTTCTAAGTCTTCAGGTTATGCGTTGAAAACAACTAAGGAAGAAGACGCAGATACATCCTCCTCAGACGATGACGAGAACCTTTCTATGGAGGAATTTGAGAAGCAGCTCGCTCTCTTGACAAGGAAGTTTCGCCGCAACTTTCAAAGGGGTAATTCAAGCAAATCTCCATCCTTCGGAAAGTCGAACAAAGGCAAGGGTACTTCAAGTTACAAGTCAAGAAAGCAAGAGAACTTCTCAAAGGATAAGAAAAGTTCAGAAGGACAACTACAATGCTTCAAATGTCGAGGCTACGGCCACATTGCAACGGAGTGTCCTAACAAGTATCCAGCAAAGAAGAAGGCGATGCAAGTCGTCACTTGGGATGACAACTCAACGTCAAATGAGTCGTCTTCGAGTGATGAAGAAAAGAGCTCCACCGCGTTCCACGCGTCCGTATCTTCACCCTTCATGTGCTTTATGGCAAGTACATCCGAGTCGTTGTCCAACTCCACTGTTGAAAAGAATGCAACGGACAACGAATCGGATGATTCGGAAGGTGAAGATTTTGCTCTAGCCTACCACAGACTTTTGAGGGACTCAAAGAAAGTGGCTAAGCAAAACAAGAGTTTGAGAGGGAGAGTGCACGATCTCGAAGAAGAAGCAAAAAGAGCGACTTCTCTCTCAAACGCTCTTGAAGTGGAAAGGGAAAACCTGATAAAGGCAAATGTTTCCCTTCAAGAGTCCAATGAGCAACTTGAGAAGGAACATACAAATCTGGTGGTTAACGCGAATCACTTCTCAAAGCTCTACAACGAGGCTCGACAGGATAACCTGGAAATGACAAAGACCATTTTCCAACTCAAGAATGACTTACAGCGATTCTCTTCAGGAAGGAGTAAGTTGGATAGACTTCTTGGTCTTGGTCAATCAAATCGGTTCGGCCTCGGATACACTCAAACTGGAAACAGTCCAAGTTCGAGTGAGACAGTTTTTGTGCCTCAGTCGGTATCTCCTCCTCCGACACCGGAATTCAAGACAAACAACGACAACAAACCTACTTCATCCTCTTTGGGATCGTCAAGATCTAAGGTATGTTTTCGTTGTGGTGTTTCAGGGCACATAAGAAGATATTGCAAGACGGGAGTCGAACGCTCATCTCAAGGACCTCTTGCAACAACTACCAAAAAGGCTCCTCCCCGAAAATCAAAGCAAAACTTTTCAAATGAAAAGAGACTTGGTAGTTCATCGTGCAAGACGATTTCATCAAGGAACAACAATCGCTATAACAAGACGCCTTCACCTAGGCATATAACTTCACGACCATTACCGACGCACTCCAAAAGGGTTTGGGTGCGCAAAGGTGAAATTTTCCCTTGTCTTGTTTCCAATGTTTCCTTGCATGCATATGATAGTTCGTCTTGGTATCTGGATAGCGGGTGTTCCCGTCACATGACCGGTGACAAAAATAGTTTTCAAAATCTTGAGAAAATCTCTGGAGGACACGTAGTTTTCGGAGACGGTCGATCTTCCAAAATTGTTGGAAAAGGGACGGTAGCTATTCCAGATGGCCCGATTTTGAAAAACGTCTTATTTGTTGATGGCCTTAAGACTAACCTCATAAGCATAAGTCAACTTTGCGACAATGGTTTCTCAGTTAACTTTTCATCTGTTGAATGCGTTGTAACTGATAAGGACCATGTCTTCTTTTTAAAAGGGGTTAGATCTGAAAACAATTGTTATGTTGTTCCTAATAAATTTTCTGAAAATTGTAACTTAGCCGCTTTGAATAATGAAACTCTTTGGCATGAAAGGCTAGGTCACTTAAATTTTAAGGAACTTACTAGAATTTCAAACAAGGACGTGGTCAAGGGGGTTCCAAAGCTTTTATTTAAACAAAACGTTGTGTGTGGTGGTTGCCAAAAGGGAAAACAGTCTAGGACTGCACACAAGAACTTGAACCACGTTGGTACAAAACGGCCCTTGGAACTTTTGCACATGGACTTAATGGGGCCGACCCGTCAACCATCTTTGGGAGGTAAATGGTACATTTTTTTATTGGTTGATGATTTCTCTCGGTTTTCTTGGGTAGCATTTTTAAAAGAGAAAGCTGATACGTTTGACTCTTTTCATGAGATTTGCCATCGTATTATGATTGAAAAGAATGAAAAGATCATTCGTGTTAGAAGTGATAGAGGTGGAGAATTCATAAATTCAAAATTCATTGATTTTTGCACTTCAAATGGCATTAAACATGAATTCTCGGCACCCTATACACCTCAGCAGAATGGTGTTGTTGAGCGCAAGAACAGGGTTGCGAGTATTTAACATTGAATCTAAGACGATCGTAGAATCTATAAATGTTAAAGTAGATGAAGCTTTTCACTTTGGATCTGGAAAATCTACCCTCGATATCTCTCTAGATGACGATTCTCCTGCTAATGCATCTTCTAATAATAATACTTCCGATATTAATGATGCATCTAATGGTTCTTCAAGTTTATCTGATGTGCAGGAATCATCTCATGTATCTCCGAGTACTCCGTTTCAACAAACATTACGAATCTCCAAGGATCATCCGGAATCGAATATTATTGGAGATCCACAAGAATGAGTCAGAACTCGGAGGCAGTTGGTTTGTGGATTCGCTTGCTACGTATCTTTAATCGAACCAAAGAACATAGATGAAGCTCTTCAGGATGACTACTGGATTAAAGCAATGCAGGAAGAGCTCCATCAATTTGAGCGAAACAAAGTCTGGGAATTAACGAAGCCTCCAAAGCAACACAATGTGATAGGTACCAAATGGATCTTCAAGAACAAGAAAAATGAGGATGGTACTATCATCAGGAACAAGGCACGATTAGTTGCTCAAGGCTATTCTCAAGTAGAAGGTATAGACTTTGATGAAACATTCGCCCCTGTAGCTAGACTCGAGTCCATTCGTATACTATTTGCTATTGCTTGTCATTTTAAAATCAAATTATTTCAAATGGACGTTAAGAGCGCATTTCTAAATGGGTTTTTAAATGAGGAAGTTTATGTGGCTCAACCGAAAGGTTTTGTAGATCATAAACAACCTAACCATGTTTTTTCGTTTGAAAAAGGCTCTTTACGGTCTGAAACAAGCACCGCGAGCATGGTACGAAAGGTTAACAAAGCACCTTTTGGAGAAGGGCTATACTCGAGGGGGGAGCTGATAGGACTCTCTTTGTGAAGCATTATCAAAGCAATTTCATTGTAGCACAAATCTATGTCGATGACATTGTATTTGGCGCAACAAGAGATAATGATGCTTCTAAATTCGCGGAGACCATGGAAAGCGAATTTGAGATGTCCATGATGGGCGAATTGACTTATTTCCTTGGATTGCAAATTAAACAAAATGATGAAGGTATTCACTTGAGTCAATCCAATTATGCAATGGAGTTGGTCAAAAAGTTTGATCTCGAAAATTGTAAAGATTTTCCGACTCCAATGGGAACTAGCCACAAGGGACTTGGAAGTGAATCACATAGTGAGAATGTAGACGAGAAACTGTATCGAAGTATGATTGGAAGTCTACTTTACCTCACGGCTAGTCGCCCGGATATATCTTTTGGTGTTGGGATTTGCGCGAGATATCAATCAGCACCAAAGGAGGTTCACCTGAAAGCGGTGAAAAGGATCATCCGGTATATCAAAGGATCAATTAATTTCGGAATTTGGTATCCTATGGGAACAAGTTTGGATATTGTTGGATACTCAGATGCCGATTGGGCAGGATCAGTGGATGATCGGAAAAGCATGAGTGGTGCATGCTTCTATCTTGGCCATTGCCTTGTTGCATGGCACAGTAAAAAGCAGAACTGCATAGCACTCTCGACTGCCGAAGCGGAATACATTTCAGCTGGAAGTTGCTCAACTCAACTCATTTGGATGAAAAGCGTATTGAGCGACTTCCGCATTTCAGCATCTTCGGTAACAATTCTTTGTGACAACACAAGTGCAATTAACATTTCTAAAAACCCTGTGTTGCACTCTAGAACAAAACATATTGAGCTTAGATATCATTTTCTTAGAGAGCTAGTTGAATCAAATACTCTTCAACTTTCATATATTTCAACTGAGGATCAATTAGCTGACATTCTAACAAAACCTTTGGATCAAAAACGTTTTATTCATTTACGAAAAGCAATTGGAATGCTTTCCTTGAAATAAACTTCTTTTTGAAACCTTTGCTTAGGATAGGTTTTGTATTTGTTTTTGTTTTGTTCATTATCTATGTTTGTACATAGGACATTAATTGAGCATAGATCATAATTGACTTTAATTGCATCTTTTCGCACATTTAGAAATTTATTATGCTTTTGCCATCATAATATTTCACTGTTGCAATGATCATTTATGTTAATTAAATCATCTTCTAAGTGATCAAAGTCAATTTCTCTCTCTCTATGATCTCTTGGTATAGTCATTATCTTATTTGATTGCTTAGTCGAGTATGAAATCGAGATCAATATTTGGTTGAATACTTTATATCTTAAATAATTGATAGCCAATTGAGGGGGAGTCATAGAAAAAGTAAAATGCTCAAAAGATGTGGAAAGAGTTACATCCCAATGAGGAGTGTGAAAACTACCACCACATGGAGGAAAGAGCTACCACCTCGGTCGTCCGAGTATTGTGTGCAGCTACCACATGTATACCAAGCATGGTTGTTCAAATTTTTGATTAAGTAAAATGCATGTTGAAATACTTGACTCCGTCAAATTTCAAGGTTGGTATAAGGTGGGTTTTTAAAGAAAGATGCTCAAAGAGCCACTCTCTTCAACAGATTGTCTAGATACATTATCTATTATATTTGGGATTTCAAACATCTATTGATCTTTGTATTTCATTTTCTTTACTGAATTGATGATTTGATAAAGGCATTACTCATAAGATCAAGTTAGATGTAATTGAAGGTGTTCAACTTTAAGGGATTTAATTTTTGTAAATTTTCGTTTCATTTTTGGATATTATTGATAGATTTGGCATAATCTAATTCTTGTTGTATGAAACGATGATTTTTGTTTAAAGTTGATACACATTTGTGCTTACAATCTTTTTCTGGTTTTTCTTGAATTTCTCTGAAATTTTCTAAAGAAAAAGTTGGAGCCGATCCGGATCGGGCTAGATGATCCGGATCCCGAACGCAGGAATTCTTCTGCGGGCTGACGATCCGGATTGTATCTGCCGATCCGGATCCCGAACGCAGTTTCTCACTGCGGGTAGCCGATCCGGATCGCAGTTATGAACTGATCCGGATCGCGGCTAGGTTTTATAAAGAACAAAAGGGTTTTGATTTCTTTTACTCCAATCTTTTGTTCCAAAGTTTCCAGAGCCTCTCTCTCTAGATTTCATCCTTCCTGGAAGCTTTCAAACTCAAGTTCTTCAACTCCAAGTAAGTTTTATTGATCAAAATCTCGGTTTTTCATCGTTTTTCTCTCTTCTTCCTCAAACGTCATGAATTTCTTGGAATCAACTTTATTTGTGGATGGTTTTTGATCAAATTTCTTTGAAATAAGAACTCTGGGTAGATTAGTTTTGATTATATGCTAGGTATTCTCCTGATTAACGGATTTTTAGGCTTCGATTTCTAAAATTTCGGTTTTAGGGCATATAATAAGGATTTTCGAAAATCATGCAATTGATCTATTTTTAAAAGTCCTTTTGCAAAACTAATTTGATTCTTAGTCTCTCTACATGATTATGATTGTTTGGGTACAATTTTTCAATCTTTGAAAATTAACAATTTTCTCGTGTGTTCTTGAGTTGGTCTTCACAGGATACATTTTGCACTAGTAATCAAAATGGTGATCACTTGGATTGTTTTCCTACTTGCGGCTATGGTACATACGAGAGACACTGTCAAGCCCAAGAGGGCTAAGAAGGCTAAGAAAGCGAAGAAAGCTAAAGATGATTCCGATACAGAATCTAAAACGGAATCAATTAATTGGGATGAACTGCAAGTTGAAGCAACGACTGTTCCGACTGCTTCAAAGGTTAAAGCACCTGCAGAAACATCAAAGGCTCCGCTTACTGCTTGCGGAAAAAGGAAAAGCACCAATGACTTCTTCATCCATTTTCCTAAAAAGAAAAAGACTTGCTCGACGACCTGGACGAGCTCGAGGTATTGAAATAAATGAACCATGTCAAGAGAACCCAAGGATATTTCTCAAATTGACACTGAATCAGAAGACGAAGAAGATTGGGACACATTTCTTGACGAAGTACAACAAGGCATTGATGAAGAAAATAAGGTTTACCTAAAGAAAAAGAAGCTACTGAAGTCTTCCTCAATACTTAAGCAGCAAGCCATGAAAAAGAATGTGCCAAGCAATCCACCCTTTTTGCCAAGACGATCTCCTCGGAATGAAGGTCAGACTGCTCCGTCAATCGTCACTCAACGTTCTTCAACTTCCAGAAGAACTGACCAAAAGGGAAATCTAGAGTCTTCCATAAAACAAGAACAAAATAAAATGGCTCTAGAACTCAGAAAGATGTCCAAGGACATACATCAGATGAAGCAAGAGTGTACTACGATCTCGGGAATGCTTAAAGGAATTTGAAAAAGCTGGGTTGTACGAGCTCTGAAGACTCCGCCTCGGTTACTCAGATTCAGATGCCTGAATCGTCTGACTAACAATTCTCTTATGCAGGAACTTTTTATTCTTTGCAGATTTTTAACCTTTTGTGTAGGTTTTTTTCAGTTTTTAGGACTTACTTTTAGTTCTAGTTCTTAATTTCGGAACATTTTCGTTGAAGTTTTTTAACTCTCCTCATTTTTTTTGTAACTTTGGCTTTTTTGTGACAAAAGGGGGAGAGAGTTTAGAGAACCTTGAACATGATATTGTGAA
>CM055072.1:31641905-31677709 GCA_029204045.2 Tillandsia leiboldiana | reverse complement strand
GCGGTGCCCGCCTGCGGGCTGTGCCCGCGCTGCGTCCCCTTCCCGCGATGCCCCGCTGCATTCGGCCCGCGCGGTCATCTTCCGCGTGGTGCCCGCCGCGGGGGTGCCCGCGCGGCGCGCCTTCCCGCGGTGCCCCGCCTGCAGGCTGCCCGCGCGGCCCCCTGCCCCGCGGTGCCCCCAGCCTGCGGGCGGTGCCGCGTGCGGCGCGCCTGCCACGCGGTGCCCCGCCTGCAGGCTGCCCGCGCGGCATCTGTCCGCGCGATGCCCGCCCTGCGGGCGTGCCCGCGCGGCGCCCCTGCCGTCGCGGTGCCCCGCCTGCAGGCGGCCCGCGCGGCATCTTTCCGCGCGGTGCCCGCGCGGCGCGTCTGCCGCGCGGTGCCCCGCCTGCAGGCGGCCCACGCGGCATGTGCCCGCGCGGTGAACCGCCTGCGGGTGGTGCCCGCGCGGCGCTCCTGCCACGCGGCGCCCCGCCTGCGGCCGGCCCGGCGGCGGCGGCGGCGGCGGCGACCCTCTCTCGCGAAAACTCCACCCCGAAACGCAAAACAAAAACCTAATGGAAAAACTCACCTTCGATCCGCCGGGAAAAGAGAAGAAGAGGATCGTCCTATTGTTACGGAATTTGAGTTGGCGTAGTTTCGTGAAAGTCTCAAGTCTTGAAGATTGAAGGTGAAGAAAGTTGGATCATTTAACTCAATCTCAAGAAAGAAGAATTCAAAAGGATCAGGTATGTTTTAACTAAAGATTTTGTGTGATCCGAATACTTCTTGTAGTGTAGAAACACTTGGAAGAATCTTTCATTGCATAAAAATCAAAAACTGGACTTGGGACATGTTCAGGATCCGGATCAGGTTGTTCGATCCGGATCCCGAAGGTGGTTCGTTCATACACCAGTTCAATCCGGATCGTAGCCTCTCTTGATCCGGATCCCGAACACTGAGTTTACCATCTTCCTTGAACGATCCGGATCAGGCTTCGCAATCCGGATCCCGAACGTTGATGTTTGGTGAACTGTATGAACGATCCGGATCAAGCACTTCGATCCGGATCCCGAACCTTCGTTTTTCTGGAATTGCCTGACTCGTTACGACGATCCGGATCACAGCTAATCCGATCCGGATCGCCGTCCGTAAAATTCCCAGAAATGTTAGGTTTTTGATTCTTATCTCCTTCCTAGGGTTTCTAACCTATAAATAGACCCTATGACTCTTTTTCTGGGGTCGAAAAATCCAAATAGCCGTCATTTTCATATATCATCTTATACGGCTCTAGATCCACATATAGAGAAGAAAGGAAATCATTAGAGAATACTCTATGTTTCTTCATCTATATTGATTAGTTTGATTCTAGGTTTTCATACTCACATCTTGAGTTGAATCAAACTAATGAATACTTAGATGGTATTTCCGATCTATCTTTGATCTAAGTATTCGGCGGATCATCACCACCCAAAAACAACGATTTACCCCAAAAATCGGCGCGTGGATTCGCGTGTCCTTGTGGATTCAAGGTTCAACCGCTCTCGTGGATTCGGAGCGAGGCACGTTCGTGGATTCGAAGGGTGCTATTGGGTGAAGACCGTGGATTCGGTCGGACGTCGTGGATTCGACGTTGGACGCCGTGGATTCGGCGTTGGGCGCAGATCGTGGATTCGAGAAGCGTCGCGGAGCGAGCGGAGAAGATCCTCTAGGAGCGTATGGAAAAGGTTGAGTCGTAAGTGTGTACGGTAAATCACCTTGTACGTGTTTTAATTCTAGTGGATTTCTGCCGTGTTATCGGTCCCGTGGTTTTTTACTCCGGTGATGGAGTTTTCCACGTAAAAATCTTGCGTATTATTTTTTATTTCCGCATTGGGTTTTTATCGCAACGATTTTTGAGTGTTTATACGTTTACACCTATTCACCCCCCTCTAGGTGTTTTTTCCCCTATTTAGATCCTTATTACATATAACCCAACAAGTGGTATCAGAGCGGGAATAGGGTTGTAAACAATGGTTGAAGGTGGAAACATCAACCGACCCCCGTTCTTCGATGGAACAAATTATGCGTACTGGAAAGTACGGATGAAAGCCTTTTTAATTTCCATCGACGAACGGGTGTGGCAATCAATTGAATTAGGATGGTCTAATCCAACTGAATTTATTGGTGATGTTCGCACCTTAAAACCTAGGTCGAAATGGACCAAGGAAGAGTTAGATTCATCTTCTTACAATGGCAAGGGAATTAATGCTATTTTTAATGCCTTATCTCAAACTGAATTCTCTCGCGTCTCGGCATGTGAGACTGCGAAAGAAATCTGGGATGTTCTTCAGGTTACACATGAGGGAACTAACCTCGTGAAGATTCAGAAACTGCAAATGCTTACGAGCAAGTTTGACTCTATCTTGATGGCAGAAAATGAATCTTTCACGGACTACTATACACGATTGCAAGACATCGTAAACTCATGTGCTAATCTGGGAGAGAAGATTCCAGAATTTAAGATTGTAAGAAAGATCTTAAGAACTCTTCCTGAACGATTTCGCCCAAAGGTTACTGCCATTGAAACTATTAAACACCCGGACGAAATACGTGTAGAAGAATTAGTTGGTTCATTACAAACTTATGAAATGACATTTACTACTAACAATTCTTCTGGAAAGGCATCCACTTCTAAGTCTTCAGGTTATGCGTTGAAAACAACTAAGGAAGAAGACGCGGATACATCCTCCTCAGACGATGACGAGAACCTTTCTATGGAGGAATTTGAGAAGCAGCTCGCTCTCTTGACAAGGAAGTTTCGCCGCAACTTTCGAAGGGGTAATTCAAGCAAATCTCCATCCTTCGGAAAGTCGAACAAAGGCAAGGGTACTTCAAGTTACAAGTCAAGAAAGCAAGAGAACTTCTCAAAGGATAAGAAAAGTTCAGAAGGACAACTACAATGCTTCAAATGTCGAGGCTACGGCCACATTGCAACGGAGTGTCCTAACAAGTATCCGGCAAAGAAGAAGGCGATGCAAGTCGTCACTTGGGATGACAACTCAACGTCAAATGAGTCGTCTTCGAGTGATGAAGAAAAGAGCTCCACCGCATTCCACGCGTCCGTATCTTCACCCTTCATGTGCTTTATGGCAAGTACATCCGAGTCGTTGTCCAACTCCACTGTTGAAAAGAATGCAACGGACAACGAATCGGATGATTCGGAAGGTGAAGATTTTGCTCTAGCCTACCACAGACTTTTGAGGGACTCAAAGAAAGTGGCTAAGCAAAACAAGAGTTTGAGAGGGAGAGTGCATGATCTCGAAGAAGAAGCAAAAAGAGCGACTTCTCTCTCAAACGCTCTTGAAGTGGAAAGGGAAAACCTGATAAAAGCAAATGTTTCCCTTCAAGAGTCCAATGAGCAACTTGAGAAGGAACATACAAATCTGGTGGATAACGCGAATCACTTCTCAAAGCTCTACAACGAGGCTCGACAGGATAACCTGGAAATGACAAAGACCATTTTCCAACTCAAGAATGACTTACAGCGATTCTCTTCAGGAAGGAGTAAGTTGGATAGACTTCTTGGTCTTGGTCAATCAAATCGGTTCGGCCTCGGATACACTCAAACTGGAAACAGTCCAAGTTCGAGTGAGACAGTTTTTGTGCCTCAGTCGGTATCTCCTCCTCCGACACCGGAATTCAAGACAAACAACGACAACAAACCTACTTCATCCTCTTTGGGATCGTCAAGATCTAAGGTATGTTTTCGTTGTGGTGTTTCAGGGCACATAAGAAGATATTGCAAGACGGGAGTCGAACGCTCATCTCAATGACCTTGCAACAACTACCAAAAGGCTCCTCCCCGAAAATCAAAGCAAAACTTTTCAAATGAAAAGAGGACTTGGTAGTTCATCGTGCAAGACGATTTCAATCAAGGAACAACAATCGCATAACAAGACGCCTTCACATAGGCATATAAATTCACGACCATATACCGACGCACTCCAAAAGGTTTTGGGTGCGCAAAGGTGAAATTTTCCCTTGTCTTGTTTCCAATGTTTCCTTGCCTGCATATGATAGTTCGTCTTGGTATCTGGATAGCGGGTGTTCCCGTCACATGACCGGTGACAAAAATAGTTTTCAAAATCTTGAGAAAATCTCTGGAGGACACGTAGTGTTTCGGAGACGGTCGATCTTCCAAAATTGTTGGAAAAGGGACGGTAGCTATTCCAGATGGCCCGATTTTGAAAAACGTCTTATTTGTTGATGGCCTTAAGACTAACCTCATAAGCATAAGTCAACTTTGCGACAATGGTTTCTCAGTTAACTTTTCATCTGTTGAATGCGTTGTAACTGATAAGGACCATGTCTTCTTTTTAAAAGGGGGTTAGATCTGAAAACAATTGTTATGTTGTTCCTAATAAATTTTCTGAAAATTGTAACTTAGCCGCTTTGAATAATGAAACTCTTTGGCATGAAAGGCTAGGTCACTTAAATTTTAAGGAACTTACTAGAATTTCAAACAAGGACGTGGTCAAGGGGGTTCCAAAGCTTTTATTTAAACAAAACGTGTGTGTGGTGGTTGCCAAAAGGGAAACAGTCTAGGACTGCACACAAGAACTTGAACCACGTTGGTACAAAACGGCCCTTGGAACTTTTGCACATGGACTTATGGGGCCGACCCGTCAACCATCTTTGGGAGGTAAATGGTACATTTTTTATTGGTTGATGATTCTCTCGGTTTTCTTGGGTAGCATTTTTAAAAGAGAAAGCTGAGACGTTTGACTCTTTTCATGAGATTTGCCATCGTATTATGATTGAAAAGAATGAAAAGATCATTCGTGTTAGAAGTGATAGAGGTGGAGAATTCATAAATTCAAAATTCATTGATTTTTGCACTTCAAATGGCATTAAACATGAATTCTCGGCACCCTATACACCTCAGCAGAATGGTGTTGTTGAGCGCAAGAACAGGGTTGCGAGTATTTAACATTGAATCTAAGACGATCGTAGAATCTATAAATGTTAAAGTAGATGAGCTTTTCACTTTGGATCTGGAAAATCTACCCTCGATATCTCTCTAGATGACGATTCTCCTGCTAATGCATCTTCTAATAATAATACTTCCGATATTAATGATGCATCTAATGGTTCTTCAAGTTTATCTGATGTGCAGGAATCATCTCATGTATCTCCGAGTACTCCGTTTCAACAAACATTACGAATCTCCAAGGATCATCCGGAATCGAATATTATTGGAGATCCACAAGAATGAGTCAGAACTCGGAGGCAGTTGGTTTGTGGATTCGCTTGCTACGTATCTTTAATCGAACCAAAGAACATAGATGAAGCTCTTCAGGATGACTACTGGATTAAAGCAATGCAGGAAGAGCTCCATCAATTTGAGCGAAACAAAGTCTGGGAATTAACGAAGCCTCCAAAGCAACACAATGTGATAGGTACCAAATGGATCTTCAAGAACAAGAAAAATGAGGATGGTACTATCATCAGGAACAAGGCACGATTAGTTGCTCAAGGCTATTCTCAAGTAGAAGGTATAGACTTTGATGAAACATTCGCCCCTGTAGCTAGACTCGAGTCCATTCGTATACTATTTGCTATTGCTTGTCATTTTAAAATCAAATTATTTCAAATGGACGTTAAGAGCGCATTTCTAAATGGGTTTTTAAATGAGGAGTTTATGTGGCTCAACCGAAAGGTTTTGTAGATCATAAACAACCTAACCATGTTTTTCGTTTGAAAAAGGCTCTTTACGGTCTGAAACAAGCACCGCGAGCATGGTACGAAAGGTTAACAAAGCACCTTTTGGAGAAGGGCTATACTCGAGGGGGAGCTGATAGGACTCTCTTTGTGAAGCATTATCAAAGCAATTTCATTGTAGCACAAATCTATGTCGATGACATTGTATTTGGCGCAACAAGAGATAATGATGCTTCTAAATTCGCGGAGACCATGGAAAGCGAATTTGAGATGTCCATGATGGGCGAATTGACTTATTTCCTTGGATTGCAAATTAAACAAAATGATGAAGGTATTCACTTGAGTCAATCCAATTATGCAATGGAGTTGGTCAAAAAGTTTGATCTCGAAAATTGTAAAGATTTTCCGACTCCAATGGGAACTAGCCACAAGGGACTTGGAAGTGAATCACATAGTGAGAATGTAGACGAGAAACTGTATCGAAGTATGATTGGAAGTCTACTTTACCTCACGGCTAGTCGCCCGGATATATCTTTTGGTGTTGGGATTTGCGCGAGATATCAATCAGCACCAAAGGAGGTTCACCTGAAAGCGGTGAAAAGGATCATCCGGTATATCAAAGGATCAATTAATTTCGGAATTTGGTATCCTATGGGAACAAGTTTGGATATTGTTGGATACTCAGATGCCGATTGGGCAGGATCAGTGGATGATCGGAAAAGCATGAGTGGTGCATGCTTCTATCTTGGCCATTGCCTTGTTGCATGGCACAGTAAAAAGCAGAACTGCATAGCACTCTCGACTGCCGAAGCGGAATACATTTCAGCTGGAAGTTGCTCAACTCAACTCATTTGGATGAAAAGCGTATTGAGCGACTTCCGCATTTCAGCATCTTCGGTAACAATTCTTTGTGACAACACAAGTGCAATTAACATTTCTAAAAAACCCTGTGTTGCACTCTAGAACAAAACATATTGAGCTTAGATATCATTTTCTTAGAGAGCTAGTTGAATCAAATACTCTTCAACTTTCATATATTTCAACTGAGGATCAATTAGCTGACATTCTAACAAAACCTTTGGATCAAAAACGTTTTATTCATTTACGAAAAGCAATTGGAATGCTTTCCTTGAAATAAACTTCTTTTTGAAACCTTTGCTTAGGATAGGTTTTGTATTTGTTTTTGTTTTGTTCATTATCTATGTTTGTACATAGGACATTAATTGAGCATAGATCATAATTGACTTTAATTGCATCTTTTCGCACATTTAGAAATTTATTATGCTTTTGCCATCATAATATTTCACTGTTGCAATGATCATTTATGTTAATTAAATCATCTTCTAAGTGATCAAAGTCAATTTCTCTCTCTCTATGATCTCTTGGTATAGTCATTATCTTATTTGATTGCTTAGTCGAGTATGAAATCGAGATCAATATTTGGTTGAATACTTTATATCTTAAATAATTGATAGCCAATTGAGGGGGAGTCATAGAAAAAGTAAAATGCTCAAAAGATGTGGAAAGAGTTACATCCCAATGAGGAGTGTGAAAACTACCACCACATGGAGGAAAGAGCTACCACCTCGGTCGTCCGAGTATTGTGTGCAGCTACCACATGTATACCAAGCATGGTTGTTCAAATTTTTGATTAAGTAAAATGCATGTTGAAATACTTGACTCCGTCAAATTTCAAGGTTGGTATAAGGTGGGTTTTTAAAGAAAGATGCTCAAAGAGCCACTCTCTTCAACAGATTGTCTAGATACATTATCTATTATATTTGGGATTTCAAACATCTATTGATCTTTGTATTTCATTTTCTTTACTGAATTGATGATTTGATAAAGGCATTACTCATAAGATCAAGTTAGATGTAATTGAAGGTGTTCAACTTTAAGGGATTTAATTTTTGTAAATTTTCGTTTCATTTTTGGATATTATTGATAGATTTGGCATAATCTAATTCTTGTTGTATGAAACGATGATTTTTGTTTAAAGTTGATACACATTTGTGCTTACAATCTTTTTCTGGTTTTTCTTGAATTTCTCTGAAATTTTCTAAAGAAAAAGTTGGAGCCGATCCGGATCGGGCTAGATGATCCGGATCCCGAACGCAGGAATTCTTCTGCGGGCTGACGATCCGGATTGTATCTGCCGATCCGGATCCCGAACGCAGTTTCTCACTGCGGGTAGCCGATCCGGATCGCAGTTATGAACTGATCCGGATCGCGGCTAGGTTTTATAAAGAACAAAAGGGTTTTGATTTCTTTTACTCCAATCTTTTGTTCCAAAGTTTCCAGAGCCTCTCTCTCTAGATTTCATCCTTCCTGGAAGCTTTCAAACTCAAGTTCTTCAACTCCAAGTAAGTTTTATTGATCAAAATCTCGGTTTTTCATCGTTTTTCTCTCTTCTTCCTCAAACGTCATGAATTTCTTGGATCAACTTTATTTGTGGATGGTTTTTGATCAAATTTCTTTTGAAATAAGAACTCTGGGTAGATTAGTTTTGATTATATGCTAGGTATTCTCCTGATTAACGGATTTTTAGGCTTCGATTTCTAAAATTTCGGTTTTAGGGCATATAATAAGGATTTTCGAAAATCATGCAATTGATCTATTTTTAAAAGTCCTTTTGCAAAACTAATTTGATTCTTAGTCTCTCTACATGATTATGATTGTTTGGGTACAATTTTTCAATCTTTGAAAATTAACAATTTTCTCGTGTGTTCTTGAGTTGGTCTTCACAGGATACATTTTGCACTAGTAATCAAAATGGTGATCACTTGGATTGTTTTCCTACTTGCGGCTATGGTACATACGAGAGACACTGTCAAGCCCAAGAGGGCTAAGAAGGCTAAGAAAGCGAAGAAAGCTAAAGATGATTCCGATACAGAATCTAAAACGGAATCAATTAATTGGGATGAACTGCAAGTTGAAGCAACGACTGTTCCGACTGCTTCAAAGGTTAAAGCACCTGCAGAAACATCAAAGGCTCCGCTTACTGCTGCGGAAAAAGGAAAAGCACCAATGACTTCTTCATCCATTTTCCTAAAAAGAAAAAGACTTGCTCGACGACCTGGACGAGCTCGAGGTATTGAAATAAATGAACCATGTCAAGAGAACCCAAGGAATATTTCTCAAATTGACACTGAATCAGAAGACGAAGAAGATTGGGACACATTTCTTGACGAAGTACAACAAGGCATTGATGAAGAAAATAAGGTTTACCTAAAGAAAAAGAAGCTACTGAAGTCTTCCTCAATACTTAAGCAGCAAGCCATGAAAAAGAATGTGCCAAGCAATCCACCCTTTTTGCCAAGACGATCTCCTCGGAATGAAGGTCAGACTGCTCCGTCAATCGTCACTCAACGTTCTTCAACTTCCAGAAGAACTGACCAAAAGGGAAATCTAGAGTCTTCCATAAAACAAGAACAAAATAAAATGGCTCTAGAACTCAGAAAGATGTCCAAGGACATACATCAGATGAAGCAAGAGTGTACTACGATCTCGGGAATGCTTAAAGGAATTTTGAAAAAGCTGGGTTGTACGAGCTCTGAAGACTCCGCCTCGGTTGACTCAGATTCAGATGCCTGAATCGTCTGACTAACAATTCTCTTATGCAGGAACTTTTTATTCTTTTGCAGATTTTTAATCCTTTTGTGTAGGTTTTTTCAGTTTTTAGGACTTACTTTTAGTTCTAGTTCTTAAATTTCGGAACATTTTCGTTGATATTTTTTTAACTCTCCTTCAATTTTTTTGGTAACTTTGGCTTTGTTTGTGACAAAAAGGGGGAGAGAGTTTAGAGAACTTGAACAATGATATTGTGAAAATTGTGATCTTGTATACATCAATGATGAACAATGATGACTGCATCAAGGTACAATGATCATGTGAATGAACATCAAGGTAAGTGAACATCAAGGGAACTTGAACAATGATTGTGAAAATCTAGCTGATGAAGATTTTGTATACATCAAGGTGAGTATCACTTCAACTTCAACTTTGGTTTTTATCTTGTGATTGTTTGCATGTCTCGACTAACTATTTGGGCATGTAATATGACTAACAAGTTGATGTTGGACTAACATTTTGTGACATTTGGTTTTTAATTGCATAGAAGATATGTTGGTTTTTGACTATGATTCTCTTACATATCTGAATTCTCAAATGTCATGATGATCAGATAAACTCTATCTCTGTACTAGGTTTTGTATGCTAAATATTCTTGAGGTATCTAACGATCTCTTTTTGTCAAGAATGATTTCTTTGTGCAGAGAGTACAGATGTCTAAGTCTAGAGTCTGTTTTAGGAGTTTATCTCATGTTTTTAAATTTTCTGGATCTCCATTGTAAATTTTTGTTGTATGGTGATAGCAACAAAAATATCTTTTTGAATTTTCTTTAGTGGATCTGTGTTTTGTCACGAAACCGCCAAAGGGGGAGATTGTTACGGAATTTGAGTTGGCGTAGTTTCGTGAAAGTCTCAAGTCTTGAAGATTGAAGGTGAAGAAAGTTGGATCATTTAACTCAATCTCAAGAAAGAAGAATTCAAAAGGATCAGGTATGTTTTAACTAAAGATTTTGTGTGATCCGAATACTTCTTGTAGTGTAGAAACACTTGGAAGAATCTTTCATTGCATAAAAATCAAAAACTGGACTTGGGACATGTTCAGGATCCGGATCAGGTTGTTCGATCCGGATCCCGAAGGTGGTTCGTTCATACACCAGTTCAATCCGGATCGTAGCCTCTCTTGATCCGGATCCCGAACACTGAGTTTACCATCTTCCTTGAACGATCCGGATCAGGCTTCGCAATCCGGATCCCGAACGTTGATGTTTGGTGAACTGTATGAACGATCCGGATCAAGCACTTCGATCCGGATCCCGAACCTTCGTTTTTCTGGAATTGCCTGACTCGTTACGACGATCAGGATCACAGCTAATCCGATCCGGATCGCCGTCCGTAAAATCTCCAGAAATGTTAGGTTTTTGATTCTTATCTCCTTCCTAGGGTTTCTAACCTATAAATAGACCCTATGACTCTTTTTCATGGGGGCCGAAAAATCCAAATAGCCGTCATTTTTCCTGTATCATCTTATACGGCTCTAGATCCACATATAGAGAAGAAAGGAAATCATTAGAGAATACTCTATGTTTCTTCATCTATATTGATTAGTTTGATTCTAGGTTTTCATACTCACATCTTGAGTTGAATCAAACTAATGAATACTTAGATGGTATTTCCGATCTATCTTTGATCTAAGTATTCGGCGGATCATCACCACCCAAAAAACAACGATTTACCCCAAAAATCGGCGCGTGGATTCGCGTGTCCTTGTGGATTCAAGGTTCAACCGCTCTCGTGGATTCGGAGTGAGGCACGTTCGTGGATTCGAAGGGTGCTATTGGGTGAAGACCGTGGATTCGGTCGGACGTCGTGGATTCGACGTTGGACGCCGTGGATTCGGCGTTGGGCGCAGATCGTGGATTCGAGAAGCGTCGCGGAGCGAGCGGAGAAGATCCTCTAGGAGCGTATGGAAAAGGTTGAGTCGTAATTGTGTACGGTAAATCACCTTGTACGTGTTTTAATTCTAGTGGATTTCTGCCGTGTTATCGGTCCCGTGGTTTTTTACTCCGGTGATGGAGTTTTCCACGTAAAAATCTTGCGTATTATTTTTTATTTCCGCATTGGGTTTTTATCGCAACGGTTTTTGAGTGTTTATACGTTTACACCTATTCACCCCCCTCTAGGTGTTTTTTCCCCTATTTAGATCCTTATTACATATAACCCAACACCTATCGTTGCCCGGTTGATCCGGCGAGCAAGAAGACCTCCGTCCCTCTCCCGAATGCCCCGCCGTCGGTCGTAACGAGAGCGAAAAAGGGGTTGGGTCCCGTTTCCCCTTTTTCTCTCTCGTAGCGTCTCTTAAAAAAAACCCTAGCCGCCGAACGAAGGAACCTAAGAGGGAAAACCTAAAACCCTCAGGTTCTCAAAAGGATTTAAAGAAATAATAGGGACAATTCCGGCGGCTAGAGTTACCCCGAGAAACGCGCCGATCGGTCGCACGGATCCCGGGGCACCTAAAAGGGGTCCGAAGTTCAAAATTTTATTCTGGGAGAACCGGGAGTCGGAATCCGAAACCGATCGCGTCCCCGCTCTCCGTTTCGCGAGCTCTTCTGCCTAAAAATGTCCGCGAGCCCCGACAGACTTTTCGAAAAAATACCAAAAATTGTCCCACAGTCGGACAGTCATAAGAAAAGGGATAACGGGAAGGGTCAAGGTAAGGCCAGGTCTTACACTAGTGGATTTCGCCGTGTTATCGGTCCCGTGGTTTTTTACTTCGGTTTTGGAGTTTTCCACGTAAAAATCGTGCGTGTTATTTTTCATTTCCGCATTGGGTTTTATTGCGCAACGATTTTTTAGTGTTTATTGTTTACACCTATTCACCCCGCTCTAGGTATTTTTTTCCCTATTTAGATCCAATTAATACAACCCAACACGTGGTATCAGAGCGGGAATAGGGTTGTAAGCAATGGTTGAAGGTGGAAACATCAACAGACCCCCGTTCTTCGATGGAACAAATTATGCCTACTGGAAAGTACGGATGAAAGCCTTTTTAATTTCCATCGACGAACGGGTGTGGCAATCAATCGAGTTAGGATGGTCTAATCCAACTGAAATTATTGCTGATGTTCACACCATCAAACCTAGGTCGAAATGGACCAAGGAAGAGGTTGACTCATCTTCTTACAATGGCAAAGGAATTAACGCTTTATTTAAGTTACACATGAGGGAACTAACCTTGTGAAGATTCAAAAGCTGCAAATGCTTACGAGCAAGTTTGACTCTATTTTCATGGCAGAAAATGAATCATTCACAGACTACTATACACGATTGCAAGACATCGTGAATACATGTGCTAACTTGGGAGAGAAAATTCCAGAATTTAAAATTGTAAGAACGATTTTAAGGACTCTTCCTGAAAGATTTCGTTCCAAGGTTACGGCCATTGAAACTATTAAACACCCGGACGAAATCCGTGTAGAAGAATTAGTTGGTTCATTACAAACATATGAAATGATATTTCCTACTAACTATTCTTCGGGAAAGGCATCCTCTTCTAAGTCTTCAGGTTTTGCATTGAAAACAACAAAATAAGAAGACGCGGATTCATCCTCCTCAGACGATGACGAGAACCTATCTATGGAGGACTTTGAGAAGCAGCTTGCTCTCTTGACAAGAAAGTTTCGCCGAAATTTTTGAAGGGGTAATTCAAGTAAAACTCCATCATTCGTAAAGTCGAAGAAAGGCAAAGGTTCTTCAAGTTACAAGTCAAGAAAGCAAGAGAACTTTTCAAAGGATAAGAAAAGCTCGGAGGGACAAGTACAATGTTTCAAGTGTCGAGGCTACGGCCACATTGCAATGGAGTGTCCCAATAAGAATCCGGTAAAGAAGAAGGCGATGCAAGCCGTCACTTGGGATGACACCTCATCGTCAAATCAGTCATCTTCAAGTGATGAAGAAGATAACGCAACGGCGTTCCACGCGTCCACATCTTCACCCTTCATGTGCTTAATGGCAAGTACATCCGATTCATTGTCCAACTCCTCCCATGTTGAAAAGAATGCCATGGACGACGAATCGAGTAACTCCGAAGGTGAAGATTTTGCCCTTGCCTATCACAAACTTTTGAGGGATTCAAAGAAATTAGCAAAGCAACTTCTCTCTCAAACGCTCTTGAAGTGGAAAGGGATAACCTGATCAAGACAAATGTTTTCCTTCAAGAGAAAAATGAGCATTTCGAGAAGGAACATATAAAATTAGTGGATAAGGCGAATTACTTCTTGAAGCTCTACAGCGAGGCTCGACAGGAAAAAATGGAAATGACGAAGACCATTTTCCAACTCAAGGATGACTTGAAGCGATTTTCTTCTGGAAGGAGTAAGTTGGATAAGCTTTTTGGTCTTGGTCAAACAAACCGTTTCGGCCTCGGATACAATCGAACGGGAGACAGTCCTAGTTCGAGTAAGACAGTTTTTGTACCTCAGTCGGTATCTCCTCCCCCGACACCGGAATTGACGACAAACAACGACAACAAGCCTACTTCACCCTCTTCGGGATCGTCAAGCTTAAAGGTATGTTTTCGGTGTGGTTTTGCAGGGCACATAAGGAGAAATTGCAAGATGGGAGCGAAACGGTCAACTCAAGCACCTCTTGCAACAACTACCAAAAGGGTGATTCCCCGAAAATCAAAGGAAAACTTTTCAAAGGAAAAGAGCCTTGGTAGTTCACCTCGCAAGACGATGTCAAGCAATCATTCAAACAAGACGCTTTCACCAAGGAGAGTAACTTCACAATCATTACCGACGCAATCCAAAAAGGTTTGGGTGCGCAAAGGTGAAATCTTCCCTTGTCTTGTCATTCATACTTCTTTGCATGCTTATGACAATTCGTCTTGGTATCTGGATAGCGGGTGTTCCCGTCATATGACCGGTGACAAAAATTATTTTCAAACATTTGAGAAAACCTCCGGAGGACTTGTAGTTTTCGGAGACGGTCGTTCTTCTAAAATTGTTGGAAAAGGAACAATTGCTATTCCAGATGGCTCGGTTTTGAACAATGTTCTATTTGTTGAAGGCCTTATGACTAACCTCATTAGCATTAGTTAACTTTGTGACAATGGTTTTTCAGTTAAATTTTCTTCTGCGGAATGTATTGTAACTGATAAGGACCATGTATTCTTTTTAAAAGGGATTAGATCTGAAAATAATTGCTATGTCATTCCAAATAAAATTTCTGAAAATTGTAACCTAGCTTCTTTGAATAATGAAACGCTTTGGCATGAAAGGCTAGGTCACATAAATTTTAAGGAACTTGCAAGAATTTCAAATAAAGACGTGGTCAAGGGGGTTCCTAAACTTTCACTTAAAGAAAATATTGTGTGTGGCGGTTGTCAAAAGGGAAAACAATCAAGGACTGCACACAAGAACTTGAACCACGTTGGTACCAAACGGCCTTTAGAATTATTGCACATGGACTTAATGGGGCCAACACGTCAACCATCTTTAGGAGGTAAATGGTATATTTTTCTTTTGGTTGATTATTTCTCTAGATTCTCATGGGTAGCATTTTTAAAAGAGAAAGCAGATACTTTTGATTCTTTACATGAGATCTGTCATCGTATTATGATTGAAAAGAATGAAAAGATCGTTCGTGTTAGAAGTGATAGAGGTGGAGAATTTATAAATTCTAAATTCATTGATTTTTGCACTTCTAACGGCATAAAACATGAATTCTCAGCACCCTATACACCTCAACAGAATGGTGTAGTCGAGCGCAAAAACCGGGTCGTACAAGAGATGGCACGTGTTATGCTTCATAGCCGGAAATTACCGTTATATTTTTGGGCTGAAGCTGTGAACACTGCAGTCTATGTAATTAATCGAGTGTATTTGCGCCCGAGAACTTTAAATACACCATATGAACTATGGTTCTGTAGAAAACCAAATATCAAATATTTTCGTATCTTTGGGAGTCGCTGTTACATTTTACGTGACCGCGAAAATCTTGGCAAATATGACTCTCGAAGTGACGAATGGATTTTCATGGGTTATTCTACAAACAGTAGAGCATATCGGGTATTTAACTTGGAATCTAAAACGATGGTAGAATCTATAAATGTTAAAGTAGATGAAGCTTTTCACTTTGCATCTGATAAATCTACCTCTGATATGTCTCTTGATGATGATACTCCTGTAAATGCATCTTCTTATAATAATTCCTCCGATGATATTGATGCATCTAATGGTTCTTCAAGTTTATCTGATGTGCAGGAATCATCACATGTACCTCCGAGTACTCCGTTACCGCAAACGTTACGCATATCCAAGGATCATCCGGAATCGAACATTATTGGAGACCCACAAGAAGGAGTCAGGACTCGGAGACAGTTGGTTTGTGGAGTCGCATGTTACGTCTCCTTGAAAGAACCAAAGAACGTCGATGAAGCTCTTCAGGATGACTACTGGATTGAAGAGATGCAGGAAGAGCTCCATCAGTTCGAACGAAACAAAGTCTGGGAATTATCGAAGCCTCCGAAGCAACACAACGTGATTGGTACTAAATGGATTTTCAAGAATAAGAAAAACGAGGATGGTACCATCATCAGGAACAAAGCACGTCTAGTTGCTCAAGGCTATTCTCAAATAGAAGGAATAGACTTTGATGAAACGTTCGCCCCGGTAGCTAGACTCGAGTCCATTCGTATCTTATTCGCAATTGCTTGTCATTTTAAAATAAAACTCATTCAAATGGACGTTAAGAGCGCGTTTTTAAATGGGTTTTTGAACGAGGAAGTTTATGTGGCTCAACCGAAAGGTTTTGTAGACCTTAAACTACCTAACCATGTTTTTCGTTTGAAAAAGGCTCTTTACGGTCTAAAACAAGCACCGCGAGCGTGGTATGAAAGGTTGACAAAGCACCTTTTGGAGAAGGGCTATACTCGAGGGGGAGCGGATCGGACTCTCTTTGTGAAGCATTATCAGGATAACTTCATTGTAGCACAAATCTATGTCGATGACATTGTATTTGGTGCAACAAGAGATAATGATGCTTCTAAATTCACTGAAACCATGGAGAGTGAATTTGAGAAGTCCATGATGGGCGAACTGACATACTTTCTTGGATTGCAAGTGAAACAAAACGTAGAAGGCATCCATCTGTGCCAATCCAAGTATGCAATGGAGTTGGTCAAAAAGTTTGGTTTAGAAAACTCTAAAGATTTTCCGACTCCAATGGGAACTAGCAACAAGGGATTAGGAAGTGAATCTCTTAGTGAAAGTGTAGACGAGAAGCTTTATCGCAGCATGATTGGAAGTCTACTCTACCTCACGGCTAGTCGCCCGGACATATCCTTTAGTGTTGGGATCTGTGCGAGATATCAGTCAGCACCGAAGGAGGTTCACCTAAAAGCGGTGAAACGGATCATCCGGTACGTCAAAGGAACCGTAAATTTCAGAATTTGGTATCCTATGGGAACAAGTCTTGACATTGTGTTACGGCTTTTTGTGTTGGCATATTTCGTGAGTCAAGTCGGTGAGTTGAGTCGGAGTCTTGAAGTGATAAAATTGTCAATCAGTTATCGAAGACTTAGAGAAGATTCAACAAGAGCTTAAGTTGACACTCAGTGTTTTGAGTCTTGAAGATTGAAGTTGAAGAATTGTGGATCATATACATCAATCTTAAAGAAAATGGATTCGGATTGATCAGGTACGTTTAACTAAATAATTTTGGTGATCCGAATACATTTGAGTAGTTTAGAAACACTTGGATAAGTTTTCAATGCATAAAAATTAAAAACTGGACAAATTGGATGTTCAGGATCCGGATCAGATTCCTGTTTCAGTCAGGATCGGATCAGAATTCCGATCCGGATCAGAATTCCGATCCGGATCCCGAACCTTATTTTTTCAGGAATTGCTGAAAAAAGACGACAGTTAGGATCGCCGTAAATCCGATCCGGATCGTCATGCGGGAAAAATTCTGTTAAGTCAGTTTTTGATGCTTATCTCTTTCCAAAAGGTTTCTAAACTATAAATAGACACTTAGGGTTTCTCAAGAACTACCGATGATTTTATAAAACACTTGAGAGCAACCCTAGAGGCTAGGTTTTTACCGTTCTTCTTTATAGCCTCTTTTAGGTCAATTCGACGGTTCTTCCAAGATCTATCTTTTGTCGAATTGATCTAGTCTTTGCTTAGAGATTCCTTCTACTGTTCTTCAATGATAATCTAAGCAAAGGATCACCTTCGAAACCAATATTTCTTTTGGCCAAGTTTGCGTCGTGGATTCGACGTAGCATCGTGGATTCGATGTGTTGAAGGCGTTTCGTGGATTCGAAACGTGTGCTCGTGGATTCGAGTGGCGTTCGTGGATTCGAACGTGTTCAGTGGACGTGCAATCGGTGGAGCGCAAGGTCCGAAGAAGTTGAAGGAGGGGTTGAGTCCGTGGAGTCGGTAATCACCTTGTTATTCTTCTTTTCTTAGTGGATTGTTATTGCGTGTTGGTCCCGTGGTTTTTCTCCTGGATTGGAGTTTCCACGTATATCTCGGTGTGCTATTTTTATTTTCCGCATTGATTTTTATTTTGCACTGAGATTGGTTTTATAAGTATTACACCTATTCACCCCCCCTCTAGTTGTTTGATAGTACCTATTTAGATCCTTGTGGATCCTAAAAACCTACAATTGGTATCAGAGCGGGTTTTAGGTTTATCTATCATGTCGGGTGAAAGTGGTAATATTTATAGACCTCCTCTTTTTGATGGGACTAATTATGCTTATTGGAAAGTGCGGATGAGAGCTTTTCTCATCGCAATTGATGAGCGGGTATGGCAATCCGTGGAATACGGTTGGGTGCATCCTATTGAGGAAGTAGGAAATTCTACTACCCCAAAACCTCGCTCTAGATGGTCCAAAGAGGAATTCAAAAGATCTTCTTATAATGGGAAAGGTATGAACGCTTTATTTAATTCTCTTTCCTCGACTGAGTTCACACGAATTTCTGCGTGTGAAACTACAAAGGAGATTTGGGATATTCTCAAAATTACACATGAGGGTACTAATCTTGTCAAAATTCAAAATCTCCAGATGCTTACAAGTCAATTTGACTCTATTCATATGGAAGAGCATGAATTGTTTACAGATTATTACACTAGACTTCAAGATGTAATTAATACTTGTGCTAATTTAGGAGAAAATATCCCGGAGTCGAAAGTTGTAAGAAATATACTTCGGACTCTTCCGGAACGGTTTAGGGCAAAGGTTACCGCCATTGAAACCGTTAGTCATCCGGATGAGATGAGAGTAGAGGAATTAGTAGGTGCTTTACAAACTTATGAGATGACTTTTCCTACTAATCAAGTTTCTTCCAAGTCTTCTTCTAAGCTTACAGGTATTGCATTCAAATCAACAAAGGAAGAAGATAGCGAATCAAGTTCCGACGATGAAATCTCTTTTGCCGAGTTTGAAGAACAATTGGCGCGGATCACAAAGAAATTTCGTCGGAAGTTTTGGAAGAATCGAACCGATGGATCTTCATCCACGAAATCATCTAAAGGATCATCGGGTTCTAAATCCTCTAAACTCAAAAGCTTTGCAAAACCTTCTAAAGATAAAGAAAAGGATGATTTCGAAGGGGAAATCCGATGCTATCGATGCAAGGGCTACGACCATATTTCAACGGATTGTCCTTCTAAGAAATCATATAAAAAGAAGGCTTTGCAAGCGGAAACTTGGGACGATTCTATTTCCGATGAATCGACCTCAAGTAAAGAGGAAAATGAGAAAGTTGTTGCTTTTCATGCCTCTCAAATTCCCTGTGTTTATCATCTTTAGTTACTGACTCTACTCCTTTGATATTGTATGAAACATCAACATCCGGCGGAGAGTCATCAAGTGAGGGGGAGTCGGACGAGGAAGAACTCGTTGAGGCATACCAACAACTTCTTGCGGAATCGAAGAAGATGGCCAAGCATATCAAGAAGTTGAGGAAGCAACGACTTGAGGTTCAAGACGAGAACCATGCTTTAAAGATCAAACTACATGTTCTTGAGGAGGAACAAGCGTTTATTGGATAACAATAAAATCCTCCAAGAAAAGCTAAACCAATCGGAGACGAACGCAAAATCATATATGGACAAGATTGGTTTTCTTGAAAAGCAGTTTGAGGAGATTCATGTCACCAATCAAGCTTTGACCAAGCAAGTTCATCAACTTAAATCCGACATACAAAGGCTTTCAACCGGTTCGAAGAAACTTGATTGTATGTCCGGATTGGGTCAAACAAGCAAGGTTGGTTTGGGATTCAAAAAGAACCAAACTGTGAAGGCTTCAAGTTCCACAACTAAATTGAAAGGAAGAACTTGTCACCAATGTGGACTTGAAGGTCACTTGATGAAGTCGTGCCCGAAAAAGAGAAAGAAGAATCCTTCGGCAACTTCATCTACGGAGCGAACTCAACGGAATCAAAAGACACATCAAGTCAATAGAGTTCACTCAACCCACCTAAGGTCCGAGCCACAACATCAATCATACGAGTGGATCATTGCGAGGCAAAGACCTAAGGTGGACCAACAGTCAAAGCTATCATCTCCCGGCCTCAATGAATCAAGACAACCCAAAATTCGACAATTTTGGATTCGGAAAGGTGATATCTTTCCTTGTCTTAAGTTCTAAATAGCTTATGACTATATGTAATGCTTTGATTGGTTTTCCTTTCATATTTTTCTGAATCTCTGCATTACATGGTTTCAATGCTCTTCGTTTTTATGTTTTGTTTTTGAACAAAAGGGTTTTAACGAACAAGTGCATTGAATAAAAAGGGTTTCACTTTCAATCACTCCAATTTTATTTTATATGAATTATCAACTTTACTCCATAATCATAATTCTTGAAGATACTTTATTATAGGAGTTTTTGATAATTATATTCATCAAATTTTAGTAATCATGTGTGATCTTAAGATGCTTAACCTATCTCGGTTGTGTGAATTCATTGTGATAAACATGAGACAACCGATAGACTAAAATTTGGAATTTAATTCTTTCACATAAGAGATTGTATTTTCTTACAAGGGTAATGAAATGAATTGCAAAAGATGTGGAAAGAGTTACATCCGAAAGGAGTGTGAAAACTACCACCACATGTTGAAAAGAGCTGCCACCCCGGTCGTCCGGTTAGTGTGTGAAGCTACCACATGTTATGGATGCTTGAAAAATATTTTTGAAATTTTTTTTAGATGAAGCATACGGAGATTCATTTTGAAAGTTCTTATATTTTGAACAATCTCCTGGTTGGTATAAGGTGGGATAGTTGAAAGATGCTCAAAAGAGCCACCCTTAGGTATTTTAGTGCTTATCTCAAATTTGAAAGGGTAGAAATCAAATTGATGTCATTTGGAAATCTCTGTAAGTCATCTTTGTAAATCTGTTACATCCTGATGGAGTTTGAATCTCTAGATTATTTTTGATGACTTGTGTTTGACGTATATAATATGAAAAACGGTTTATAATGTTTTATCTTTGTTTTTCATGATTTCGGAGTAAATCTTTTTAATTTTTGTAAAATTAATTGGATTGAATGACATCTATGTGATCTCATATTATTTTCAAGTACTTAAATTGTTTTCTTGATGGAATACAAATCGGTAATTCAAAGATTTCAAAATCTGGATTTGTTTCAAGAAATTATTTGATTTTTGTTCTTGAGTACCAGTACGCAATCTGCATTTTTGTTATATATCGGAACTGAGCTTTTATCTCTCTTCCTCTATGAACTAATGCTATTTGTAATTTCTTTTTGTCTATATTCACTGTTTGACAATTTGTGACAAAACGGGGGAGAACAGAAATGATTAAATGATTGGGACAAACCAAAAGGGGGAGAACAGAGATAGGGGGAGAACAGAGATGATGAAAAGATATGCTCAAGATAGGGGGAGATGAAACAATGAGATAAAGAAAAGATTTGAGGACAAGAGCCGAAAAAATAAAAGAACCAAAAAAAAAAAAAAAGAACCAAAAGGACGAATCAAATGTAGGATTTACATTTCTAACGACTAACGTTTGATTTTGTTTGGAGTTTTGTTTTGCAGGATTTACATCACTTTAAGACTCCAAGTCCTAAGTCATAGAGTTTGTTCTAAGACTGGTTCAAATGTATTTTGTATTTATTGGATCTTTCACGCAAAGAAAATCAATGTTTTGGTGATGACATTGAATTTCAAATTTTTTGGTTTAAGATGAGTGACTTGAGAGTTTTAACGTATTTTTGGGTTTTGTCACGAAATTGCCAAAGGGGGAGATTGTTACGGCTTTTTGTGTTGGCATATTTCGTGAGTCAAGTCGGTGAGTTGAGTCGGAGTCTTGAAGTGATCAAATTGTCAATCAGTTATCGAAGACTTAGAGAAGATTCAACAAGAGCTTAAATTGACACTCAGTGTTTTGAGTCTTGAAGATTGAAGTTGAAGAATTGTGGATCGTATACATCAATCTTAAAGAAAATGGATTCGGATTGATCAGGTACATTTAACTAAATAATTTTGGTGATCTGAATACATTTGAGTAGTTTAGAAACACTTGGATAAGTTTTCAATGCATAAAAATTAAAAACTGGACAAATTGGATGTTCAGGATCCGGATCAGATTCCTGTTTCAGTCAGGATCAGATTCCTGTTTCAGTCAGGATCGGATCAGAATTCCGATCCGGATCAGTATTCAGATCCGGATCCTGAACCTTGTTTTTTCAGGAATTGCTTAAAAAAGACGACAGTCAGGATCGCCGTAAATCCGATCCGGATCGTCGTGCGGGAAAAATTCTGTTAAGTCAGTTTTTGATGCTTATCTCTTTCCAAAAGGTTTCTAAACTATAAATAGACACTTAGGGTTTCTCAAGAACTACCGATGATTTTATAAAACACTTGAGAGCAACCCTAGAGGCTAGGTTTTTACCGTTCTTCTTTATAGCCTCTTTTAGGTCAATTCGACGGTTCTTTCAAGATCTATCTTTTGTCGAATTGATCTAGTCTTTGCTTAGAGATTCCTTCTACGGTTCTTCAATGATAATCTAAGCAAAGGATCACCATCGAAACCAATATTTCTTTCGGCCAAGTTTGCGTCGTGGATTCGATGTGTTGAAGGCGTTTCGTGGATTCGAAACATGTGCTCGTGGATTCGAGTGGCGTTCGTGGATTCGAACGTGTGCAGTGGACGTGCAATCGGTGGAGCGCAAGGTCCGAAGAAGTTGAAGGAGGGGTTGAGTCCGTGGAGTCGGTAATCACCTTGTTATTCTTCTTTTCTTAGTGGATTGTTATTGCGTGTTGGTCCCGTGGTTTTTCTCCTGGATTGGAGTTTCCATGTCACGCCCCAGGGTCGAAACTGCGACCCGGGCCCGCCAACAGATCCGCCACCTATGCCAACCTGCATAGGCGAAGCGTCCTACCTGCAAGAAAAGTACTATAACTAAACAGATATCAGAGCTGTAAATAAAAATCTGCTGTAACTAAAATCAATCACTGTACAACTGGAAATAAACAACACTGTCTGCCTCCCAAAATAATAATAATACAAATCCTCGAGTACAAGCTCCAAACCCAACCGGGAGGTAACTCCAATATATATACAACAGTGTACAGTCTCTCAATACAAAATATCCTCACTACAAGTCTCTCAAAAGAGGAAAAGAAACCGCTAATCTACTGATGATCTCCTCAGAAGGGTACCGCTACTCTCCAACGCCGGGTAGGGATCTAGCTCGCGACTCCCTCGCCACGATCAACAACCGCAGAGTCGGCAACACCTGCTAAGACTCTGCAAAACAAGAAGAGGAGAGAAAAAGAGGGGGAAAACCCCCAAAGGGTGTGAGAACTACTCCGAAAAGGGAGTTCTCAGTGGTACCACCGCCAGACCCGACGTCTGCCCACCAAGTCCTCAAGAGACAAAAACTAACCCAAGTCATAAGACTGAAATGAGTAAGCTGGAGACTCTCGCAGCTACCCTTCCCTAACTAAAGGCTAAAAGGGGGAGAACCAAACAGTGGTATGCAACCACTAGCACCTGAAGTGCACCATCGACCCAATCGAGCTGACTGCCACATCTGGTCCAGTCAAACCTGCGCCCACCTACAACCACCTCCCGCTGACGGGCAGGAATTACGTAGGGCGTCCAAACGGACTAGCTCGCTATCGAGTAGAGGATCAAGCAGGCTATGGTCAAATTCACGCTCTCTCTCAGAACGGATAGAATCAAGATGCTCAACCTCTCACACAGCGGTCAAAGTACTCGCAACAACACGGGACCACCGTCAACCAGACGGCTCTCAACAATACTAGCACCGATCTAAACTCAACTCCCAGTCTGCACTCGGCCCCCAGGCACGAGTGTAACAATAAAAGTAATTGACCGAAATAAACTCAATCGAATGAACCGGTATAAAACCCGGTACTGCCTGCTCTGTCCAAATGACCGGAACCCAACACGGTCTGACCGGCACCCGACACGGTCTCACCGGAACCCAACACGGTCTGACCGGAACCCAACACGGTCTGAAGCCTACTCCGGAGCGGCACTCGAGGGGAGCTACCCACACGAGTAAAGCATCTCTGTCATCAATATCACCAGTATCTCTAAACAGCAGGACTTGATCATCAATCTGATCAAAGTGGGAAAACTCAACCATCAAGGAAAGACCCGACCTCAATCGGATGCAACTGAACGATAAGTGGGAAACTCCATCCACTAAGTAAAACTGATACCCAATCAGGTGCATAGAGAAACATCCGGTCAACTGCCCAATATCCGCGGTTGCCGCAAAGCCCCACAACTAAACCAACCTGTCCCAGACACGAAGTCCTGACTACCCTATCCAGACCCCTGCTCGAACCCGAGCAGCACTGACCACTTGACTAGCAAAAGCGAAGAAAGGAAAAGCATGGTTTCTCCTAAGTCAAGTTCCCATAAATAGTGCAGCAGTAAAAGATGGCCTAACTACATGACCATACAAGCATGCAAATGTCCTCAAGGAAATAAAGGGGGTAAAGCATAATAATAGTTCCTTTAGGAATAAACAACATGCCGGAATCTCAAAACTAGACCTGTCCACAACTCAGGGTTCAACAATAGAATGATCATAATAACTCCTCAGAGTACAAATCCGCACATAGCTACGAAATCCTGTCCCAAGCATAATCCATCACAAGAAAGGCTATGTGCTAATATGGCATGTTACATAATCTCATAGGGTAACATTATCCTAGGTAAGCTTACACTAATCATCACATAGATGTCCAAGGCATGCAAGTCCCCAGTATACCTCATAAATACTATTCTTGCAAACATTTATACCAATATCATTAACAAGCTTACCTACTTACCAACATAAACCATGTATCCTAAACATGCATGCATCAGTCATAGAGGGGCGACATCCCCACAAGGGGACTTATACTTGCCACAACATAAACATTGCCCTAAACAATTACTGATAATAAGCTCACCCACCTGAAGCGCTTAACCCAAGGCAAACCTGAAGTCGGTGAAGTGGGTAGACGCCCGCGGTCCAAAATCTGCCAACAAAACACCCTCGGTACAAGTCGCGCAAGCCTTGGCTCCAAACAGCTGAAAACACCCTGAGTACAACAATAAGGCTTAACATTACACTTTTATTCCAAAATCAACCAAACATACACAATCTGAAAATCAGTCCCAAAGCCGCGCATATTTCACCTGCTGCAAGTGCCCAGAAAAATCCAATAAAAATACCACAGTAATCCTCGCGTCGATACCTTCGAAACGAGTACCTGCACGTCCAATTCCGAGCTCCCTACACTGAGAAACAATTCCGACAAGGGAACCACCCCGAATCAAACTACACTCAAAAACTGTAGCAACAATTACTGTTCACAGATAATCTTCACCTTCGAGAAATATTCAGAAAATTCCAAGAAAATTTGGGCATATTCCTCGTGAAGTGTAGATGCAAATCGCCTTTTGAATCGCCCCAATCCGATGCCTGTGCGCGAAGATATCACCAAAACACCGCGCCGCTGTCCCAGAACTCCGCCCAGAAAAAGGGGTTACAAGATGATCCGAAAGACCCATGAAAAGCTCGGAATGGGAAAAACCAGTAAACATGGGAAACATAGCCCTACCAGTCGTGAAGCCAACGGCGCAAGAATCACTGAAAAAGGTGCTCGGGGTAAGCCGGGGGAGTCCTTGCACCAAAACGCGACGAAGAAGACCACAAACGAACGAGCGTCGCGCAGCGCCGTAAAAATAGAAACCCGATAAGCGTGCCACCAAAAATCCCAAAACTTTGCAGAAAGATGCAGCCAAACACGAGGATCAACTTGCTGAAGGCACCCCGGCGAGAGAGGCTCGGAAATGTGGACAAAGGGGAAAGAAGAGAGCTCGGATCGCTATTTATAGGCAGCTGAAACAATTGGAAAATACCGATATGTCCGGATTTCCGGGCGCTGGGAATTTTCGGGCGCGCACTGTAGCAGCCCGAAATCCCCGCGCCCGAACACTGTAGCCGGCCCGAATCCCTCCTGGGCCGCCACGTCGCCCGCCAAACGCGGACAGCAACCCCAGCCGCTCCCCGCGCGACACGTCGCGCCCGCCCAGACGCCGACCACGTGTCCTCCCCAAGCGCTGGGAATTCCGCCCGACCGCGCCCAACGTGCGCCTGACGCCGCCGCCTGCCACCCTGCCGCGCACAGTAGACCCACCAATCGGAGAACGCCACGTGTCATGCCACTGCCTAGTGAACCCGGTGCACGAAATCGTGTGGACCGAACCAATGCAAACCTGCCACGTGTCCAAGCCCGGTGCACCGTAAACCCTGAGCCATCCCGAAACTGCGTAGACCAACCGCCATGAACCCACCTCTAGGATGATGCCACGTGTCACCCCCGGTCCACCGTGCGCCCCGCACTCCCCCGTGGACCGCGCCCCGCGGACCGGCCCACTCCTGAGCCGCCACGCGTCCAGCCCCGGTGCACGCCTGCCGCGTGGACCGGGCGGCCCGCGCCTCCGTCCGCCGCGCTGCCTGCGGCCGCTCCGCCGCTGCCGCCGCCGCCGGAAACACTGTTCCGGCGTGAACAGTGTCCAGTGCCCAAAAATGACAAGTGGGTAGTCCGTTTTAACCGTTTTCGCGCGCTGAGATCCAAATCCGAAGTCCAATTTGCCAAATTCCAACTCCAAAATTTGTCGAAGGCATCCGGAAAGGTAATCCTTGGTCCAAACTTCGCACTGAGTCCATTTAAATATCCTTGGCGCGCGAAACCACTTCTAACGATCCGACGGAGTCCAATGATCACCCACGTGATCCATTAAACACACTGAGCCCAACACTAATGTCCAATTGGGGCACAAATCCCACCAACACGCCACATAGGCCTCCGGAGCTGTAGATGATCCAGTAATCTCGACGTGGGGATCCAGGTCCTCACATCCTCCCCCACTAAGAAAAGTTTCGTCCTCGAAACTACTCAAATCCCACAAGGGTCCCACATACCACGGGTAGGTATCCATCAATAACGCCTCCAGCTCCCGAAACATCGCTCACATCCCCGTGATTACTTCCCAACAACAACAACAACAAGTACGGCATGGCCCGACATGCGATTTTCTCATCTCTCGAGCCAGAAATCGCAACGGGCGTCCCTCGTACTCCAACAATCACAGATCTCGGAAGGGGCAAGTCAATCACGGGCGAGGGATCCAAAAGCAAAACACTCCTGAGCTGAGACGTGAAACAATACAGAGGCCCCCCCCCCCCTCAAGAGCCGGGGGGGAAAAACAGAATAATCAACAGCGCAATACGCCCCAAACCACCTCCTGGTGTCTACTCGACCAGGATCACCCGAAGTATACCCACAGATTCATCTTATGAGGAAAAGGATCCAAAAGCTGGGGCCTTCACTCGGTCACTTCCGATCCAAAATCACCCGAGTGGCCTACTCAACCACGAGCTACCCTCAAAAGGGATCCTCATGAGACACAATCTCAAGCCACGGTTGGACACTCAACAAGCCAACATAACTCCAACAGACCCACGGGTCGAAAAGATGCCCTGACGGGGACCGAACCGTCAGTGAACGGGAGGGAAAACTGGCTCGAAAGGCGATCAAAATGCGGAGGCTCAAACTCGCGGTCAAAAATCCCAAATCAGCAACAACAATCCGCGAAAATCCCACTCAAGATTGCTGAGTAATCAGAACTGATAGCCAAGCAGGCATGGCCTACGCCCAGGTATAACAATCCAAGCTGGAAATAAAGGACGTACTGAAAGGCTCAACTGTGGAATCCAAGCTGCCTGCAAAACAGCGGTTCATCTTGCCCCAACTCTCATAGGGTTGGACTAAAGAAGTGTGGACCGAAGATCCACCCACGGTAACTCTACCGCCGCAATGGGAGGCATCACCAAACACGCAATTCCATCTCCCAACACAGGAAACACTAGCATTGGCGCTGATACCAGTCACATTATCCATTGGCCATGCCCCTCCCCCCGGCACCCGCCAAGTCTAGAAGCTTCTCACCTCAAGAATGAAAGTTGGTCTCAGTCAACTTGAATAACATCCACTTGGTCAGGTTCCACCGCCGTCCCTACGGCTCGAACAAAGCGACCCAAGAAGGTATGCTTCTACAGCTACAACTTGTACCTCCCTAACTTGGCATACCGCTTCATCCACACGGGCATGGTAGCACATCCACAAAGTGCTCCTAGTACTCCAAGTCACTCTGGGAGTAATCAAAATATATCCACGGAAAACACCACTCCCAGTCCGTCCAAGTACAACTGGGACCTACTATTCCTCAGATCTTGAAGTCCACAGGGCAATCGTCATTCCATTGGGCCTCACTAACAACTCAGAATGCCCCCACCCCGGCGTCCGCAACGCCACCTAGGCGAAGTCCTCAGCTGTCTAACTCCAAGTGGGCACTCGGATCATACACCAACTGCCGGAGTACAACTCCATCAATAAGGTCCTAGATACCATAAAAGGACCCTCACATCCGTGTATCAACGATGTGGCATCACCACCGTATACCAACGGCGTGGCACTAGGTCAAACAGACCCCCCGATCCATCGCCCCTGCAGCAGTGCCATCGGGTCTCTCTCAGCCCTACCGGCGATATCCAATGAGGTGCTGTCCAGGGTGGTGCGGTCCCTCGAACCACATCAAACACAATCTCTATCTCCCTAACCGGCGGCATTACCAACAACTAAGGTGAATCCACACACGGGATCTCGCGGTACAGAGATATCCCTGAGTCCCGGTGCCGCCGTAAGCACCTCTCATCCGGTCGCTAAAACCAGAGTGCTCTAACAACCTCCACGAGCAAGCCTCCAATTGCCCGCCTTGCCGAAGATCAAAGTCCTCCCTTGCCGCAGTCAAACATCCTGTGGCATAGTGCCCAACCATCTCAAGCATAAGGTCAAAACACTTAATTGCTAAAATTTCCAATAATTCTGCCGGCATCTCGCGGTCTCGGCCGCACTGGACATGATCCAAAAGCCTCCTCCACGTGCACAACAACAACAGGAACCTGTACCTCTGGTGCACGTGGTAACTAATCTGCCTCTAACCCATGTAAGAGTGGATCATGCTCTAACTCCGACTACCGTGGTGAAATCCCACCTGCGACACTCAATCCACTACCGTGGCGCCCTCCAAACGGGCGGCACAGATTCATCCGCTCAAAGCAAGTGGTTGTCGCTCAATCTGCCTGAAAATCAGGGCTATCACAAGGAAGCACGACCTCTGTCTCTGATCACATTGAGGCGACGAATAAGGTCCTCCGCAGATAACAAATCCACGCTTCCGCTGCGCCACTCAAATAAAACACTGATGTCGCCTTCGGGGTCCACCCGACCTCTGACATCTCGGGAATTCGTCATCCAAGAAAAGAAAATTGGTCATGCCCCTGCCTGCCGATCTGTCCTCCATCATCCGGCGCCAAGCGCCAAAATCCAGAACTCACCTCCTGGCGGCAGATCCCTATCCAAAGGAACTGCAATGCCGCGCTCCATACACGGTGCCTGCTCCCGCGAGGCGTCTAAATCCACAATGAAGGGACTGAATAACAGGAAGGTATCCTGGCGCAATCCACTCCCAATCTTATATATCCTATGCGCCTCGTCCCTCGAATCCGGAGCGCGCGGTTCAACAACTGCATACACTCTCTAGCACAAGGAGGCTCTCAATTAATTACTCCATCACCACCAGCCGCGACTCTGCCTTCAAAGGCTCCAAACTCAATCTTACGAGTCGGGGTGGTTCATCTGTCAAACATGGCTCCATAGGTCGACCATGCCCCACGGCTCACCAGCCGTCAACCATCCACCCTGCCTCGGTGCCTCGACACTAAACCTTGGCACAGAGGGGGCTACTCAGTGCTCCGGCAACTGTGTCATCAAGACCAGCTGCTCCCTCAGCCGCTGACAAGCCTCCGACAATCCTGTCATCTGGGTCCGGGGTTCTCTGACCTCGATCCGGGTATTCGGCCCAAAACCAACTGCTCAAGCTCAACTGCCATGACAGGATGCACACGGGTCAAAAACCCAAGCGTCGGGGAGACACCGCTCGCCACGACGAAACAACAAAACAGCACACAACAACACTCGACCCAATCCAGCGAAAGTCTAAAGCATGTCACCCATTCCACAGCATTATGTTGTCTGCAGCCAACATAATTACTTAGGAGAATAAACATGCCAATCACTCCTCCCGTCCCTTGGGAGAGGTATAAACTCAATCAGGACTCTCGCAAAATCACGACTCTCACAAAGTCAACCAAGGGTCAAACCAAAAGCCTAGGGTTCTAAGTCCCACCATGACCTACAACCTAGGCTCCTGATACCACTCTAATCTGTCACGCCCCAGGGTCGAAACTGCGACCCGGGCCCGCCAACAGATCCGCCACCTATGCCAACCTGCATAGGCGAAGCGTCCGACCTGCAAGAAAAGTACTATAACTAAACAGATATCAGAGCTGTAAATAAAAATCTGCTGTAACTAAAATCAATCACTGTACAACTGGAAATAAACAACACTGTCTGCCTCCCAAAATAATAATAATACAAATCCTCGAGTACAAGCTCCAAACCCAACCGGGAGGTAACTCCAATATATATACAACAGTGTACAGTCTCTCAATACAAAATATCCTCACTACAAGTCTCTCAAAAGAGGAAAAGAAACCGCTAATCTACTGATGATCTCCTCAGAAAGGTACCGCTACTCTCCAACGCCGGGGTAGGGATCTAGCTCGCGACTCCCTCGCCACGATCAACAACCGCAGAGTCGGCAACACCTGCTAAGACTCTGCAAAACAAAGAAGAGGAGAGAAAAAGAGGGGGAAAACCCCCAAAGGGTGTGAGAACTACTCCGAAAAGGGAGTTCTCAGTGGGTACCACCGCCAGACCCGACGGTCTGCCCACCAAGTCCTCAAGAGACAAAAACTAACCCAAGTCATAAGACTGAAATGAGTAAGGCTGGAGACTCTCGCAGCTACCCTGTCCCTAACTAAAGGCTAAAAGGGGGAGAACCAAACAGTGGTATGCAACCACTAGCACCTGAAGTGCACCATCGACCCAATCGAGCTGATTGCCACATCTGGTCCAGTCAAACCTGCGCCCACCTACAACCACCTCCCGCTGACGGGCAGGAATTACGTAGGGCGTCCAAATGGACTAGCTCGCTATCGAGTAGAGGATCAAGCAGGCTATGGTCAAAATTCACGCTCTCTCTCAGAACGGATAGAATCAAGAATGCTCAACCTCTCACACAGCGGTCAAAGTACTCGCAACAACACGGGACCACCGTCAACCAGACGGCTCTCAACAATACTAGCACTGATCTAAACTCAACTACCAGTCTGCACTCGGCCCCCAGGCACGAGTGTAACAATAAAAGTAATTGACCGAAATAAACTCAATCGAATGAACCGGTATAAAACCCGGTACTGCCTGCTCTGTCCAAATGACCGGAACCCAACACGGTCTGACCGGCACCCGACACGGTCTCACCGGAACCCAACACGGTCTGACCGGAACCCAACACGGTCTGAAGCCTACTCCGGAGCGGCACTCGAGGGGAGCTACCCACACGAGTAAAGCATCTCTGTCATCAATATCACCAGTATCTCTAAACAGCAGGACTTGATCATCAATCTGATCAAAGTGGGAAAACTCAACCATCAAGGAAAGACCCGACCTCAATCGGATGCAACTAAACGATAAGTGGGAAACTCCATCCACTAAGTAAAACTGATACCCAATCAGGTGCATAGAGAAACATCCGGTCAACCGCCCAATATCCGCGGTTGCCGCAAAGCCCCACAACTAAACCAACCTGTCCCAGACACGAAGTCCTGACTACCCTATCCAGACCCCTGCTCGAACCCGAGCAGCACTGACCACCTGACTAGCAAAAGGAAAAAGGAAAAGCATGGTTTCTCCTAAGTCAAGTTCCAATAAGTAGTGCAGCAGTAAAAGATGGCCTAACTACATGACCATACAAGCATGCAAATGTCCTCAAGGAAATAAAGGGGGTAAAGCATAATAATAGTTCCTTTAGGAATAAACAACATGCCGGAATCTCAAAACTAGACCTGTCCACAACTCAGGGTTCATCAATAGAATGATCATAATAACTCCTCAGAGTACAAATCCGCACATAGCTACGAAATCCTGTCCCAAGCATAATCCATCACAAGAAAGGCTATGTGCTAACATGGCATGTTACATAATCTCATAGGGTAACATTATCCTAGGTAAGCTTACACTAATCATCACATAGATGTCCAAGTCATGCAAGTCCTCAGTATACCTCATAAATACTATTCTTGCAATCATTTATACCAATATCATTAACAAGCTTACCTACTTACCAATATAAACCATGTACCCTAAACATGCATGCATCAGTCATAGAGGGGCGACATCCCCACAAGGGGACTTATACTTTGCCACAACATAAACATTGCCCTAAACAATACGGAAAGAAGCTTCACCCACCTGAATGCGCTTAACCCAAGGCAAACCTGAAGTCGGTGAAGTGGGTAGACGCCCGCGGTCCAAAATCTGCAACAAAACACCCTCGGTACAAGTCGCTGCAAGCCTTGGCTCCAACAGCTGAAAACACCCATAGTACAACAATAATGCTTAACATTACACTTTATTCCAAAATCAACCAAACATACACAATCTGAAATTCAGTCCAAAGCCGCCGTCATATTTCACCTGCTGCAAGTGCCCAGAAAATCCAATAAAAATACCACAGTAATCCTCGCGTCGATACCTTCGAAACGAGTACCTGCACGTCCAATTCCGAGCTTCCTACACTGAGAAACAATTCCGACAAGGGAACCACCCCGAATCAAACTACACTCAAAAACTGTAGCAACAATTACTGTTCACAGATAATCTTCACCTTCGAGAAATATTCAGAAAATTCCAAGAAAATTTGGGCATATTCCTCGTGATGTGTAGATGCAAATCGCCTCTTGAATCGCCCCAATCCGATGCCTGTGCGCGAAGATATCACCAAAACACCGCGCCGCTGTCCCAGAACTCCGCCCAGAAAAAGGGGTTACAAGATGATCCGAAAGACCCATGAAAAGCTCGGAATGGGAAAAACCAGTAAACATGGGAAACATAGCCCTACCTGTCGTGAAGCCAACGGCGCAAGAATCACTGAAAAAGGTGCTCGGGGTAAGCCGGGGGAGTCCTCGCACCAAAACGCGACGAAGAAGACCACAAACGAACGAGCGTCGCGCCGCGCCGTAAAAATAGAAACCTCGATAAGCGTGCCACCAAAAATCCCAAAACTTTGCAGAAAGATGCAGCCAAACACGAGGATCAACTTTGCTGAAGGCACCCCGGCGAGAAGAGGCTCGGAAATGGTGGAAAAAGGGAGAAGAAGAGAGCTCGGATCGCTATTTATAGGCAGCTGAAACAATTGGAAAATACCGGATATGTCCGGATTTCCGGGCGCTGGGAATTTTCGGGCGCGCACTGTAGCAGCCCGAAATCCCCGCGCCCGAACACTGTAGCCGCCCGAATCCCTCCTGGGCCGCCACGTCGCCCGCCAAACAGCGGACAGCAACCCCAGCCGCTCCCCGCGCGACACGTCGCGCCCCCCAGACGCCGACACGTGTCCTCCCCAAGCGCGGGAATCCGCCCGACCGCGCCCACGTGCGCCTGACGCCGCCGCCTGCCACCCTGCCGCGCACAGTAGACCCACCAATCGGAGAACGCCACGTGTCATGCCACTGCCTAGTGAACCCGGTGCACGAAATCGTGTGGACCGAACCAATGCAAACCTGCCACGTGTCCAAGCCCGGTGCACCGTAAACCCTGAGCCATCCCGAAACTGCGTAGACCAACCGCCATGAACCCACCTCTAGGATGATGCCACGTGTCACCCCCGGTCCACCGTGCGCCCCGCACTCCCCCGTGGACCGCGCCCGCGGACCGGCCCACTCCGAGCCGCCACGCGTCCAGCCCCCGGTGCACGCCTGCCGCGTGGACCGGGCGGCCCGCGCCTCCGTCCGCCGCGCTGCGGCGCCGCCCGCCGCCGCCGGAAAACACTGTTCCGGCGTGAACAGTGTCCAGTGCCCAAAAATGACAAGTGGGTAGTCCGTTTTAACCGTTTTCGCGCGCTGAATCCAAATCCGAAGTCCATTTGCCAAATTCCAACTCCAAAATTTGCCGAAGGCATCCGGAAAGGTAATCCTTGGTCCAAACTTCGCACTGAGTCCAATTTAATATCCTTGGCGCGCGAAACCACTTCTAACGATCCGACGGAGTCCAATGATCACCCACGTGATCCATTAAACACACTGAGCCCAACACTAATGTCCAATTGGGGCACAAATCCCACCAACACGCCACATAGGCCTCCGGGAGCTGTAGATGATCCAGTAATCTCGACGTGGGGATCCAGGTCCTCACACCAAGCTTGAATTTGGTTGTGTGTATTTTGTTGTGCATGGTTTTTTTTGCACTTGAGATTGGTTTTATAAGTATTAAACCTATCACCCCCCTAGTTGTTTGATAGTAACTATTTAGATCCTTGTGGATCCTAAAAACTACACATTGTAGGATATTCAGTGCCGATTGGCAGGATCTGGGATGATCGGAAAAGTACGAGTGGTGCATGTTTTTATCTTACCATCCTTGTACATCAACATAGTAAAAAGCAAAACTGCATTGCACTTCGGACTGCCGAAGCGGAATATATTTCAGCGGGTGTTGTTCAACCAACTCATTTGGTGAAAAGTGTGTTGAGCGACTTCGAATTTAGCAAAAGGTAACAATTCTTTGTGACAACACAAGTGCTATAAATTTTCCAAAAACCCTGTGTTGCACTCAAGAACAAACACATTGAACTTAGATATCATTTTCTAAGAGAGCTAGTTGAATCAAATATCTTCAATTTCCTACATTTCAACTGAGATCAATTAGCTACATTTACAAAACCTTTGGATCAAAAACGTTTTATTCATTTGCGTAAAGGCAATTGGAATGTTTCCTTGAAATAATTTCTTTTTGAAACCATTGATAAGGTTAGGTTGTTTTGTATTTTGTCTTATCTATATTGGTACATAGAACATTAATGAGCATAGTCTATTGACTTTGCTGCATCCTTTACATATTTAGAAATTATTATGCTTTGGATATCATAATAATTCATTTGTGATGCAATGATCATTTATGTCAATTAAATCATCTTTGTTTTGATCAAAGTCAATTCTCTCTCAATGATCTCTCTGGTATAGTTTTTATCTTATTTGACAATTGAGTCGAGTATGAATCGAGATCAATTTGGTTGAATACTTTATATTTTAAAAATTGATAGCCAATTGAGGGGGAGGTAATGTAAATTGTTATGCTCAAAAGATGTGGAAAGAGTTACATCAATGAGGAGTGTGAAAACTACCACACATGGAGGAAAGAGCTACCACCTCGGTCGTCCGAGTACTGTGTGCAGCTACCACATGTATACCAAGCTGGTTTCAAGTGATTAAATAAAAGCATTTTGGAATACTTGACCCTGTCAAATTCCAAGGTTGGTATAAGGTGGGATTTTATTGAAAGATTCTAAAAGACCACTCTCTTCAACAAATTGACTAGATATTATCTAACATATTTGGAATTTTAAACATCTATTGATTTGGTATTTCATTTCTTTACCAAATTGAGTTGATAAAGGCATTACTCATAAGATCGTGATAGATGTAATGAACTTGTTCAACTTTAAGGATTAATTTTTATAAATTTTGTTTCATTATTTGGATATTCTGATAGATTTAGCATAATCTATTCTTTGATATGAAACGAGATTTCATTAAAGTTGATACACAAAAGTGCTTACAATCTTTTTCTGGATTTTTGGAATTCTTCTGAAATTTCTGGAGAAAAAGTTGAAGCCGGTCGGAATGGACAATCCGATCGGATACCGAACGTTAGGATTTCTGCGGGTAGCGATTCGGACTGGATTCTGTGAGGCAGTCGGACCGCGAGCTAGGTGTTTATATAGAACAAAAGGTTTTGAAAC